>PVLA01012332.1:0-45369 GCA_004027455.1 Hydrochoerus hydrochaeris | reverse complement strand
ACACAGACTTCAAACCATAGCACTTGTTAAGGCTGAACATGGTGGCGATGTGTGCAAAGAGCATAGAGTGTCCTACCTACTCAACACCTTTCATTGGTCAACACTGTGTGAGGGACACATGTGACCCCACAGACGTTACAGCAAGTCAGATTGCACTGACCATTCTAACAATACTATCCCAATATCTTGACTAACTACCATGTGTGCTTAAATTATTGCCTTTTTGTCCTATTGGCTTTTTCTCAGAGAGGACTGGTTTCTTTTTTTCATTTAGCAATTGTGTCAGTGTAGAGGTACAGCCAGCGATCTTCTCCAAGGTGTCACTCTCTTGTTCAGTGATTCATGTCTAAAACTCGAGAAAGGCTCACATATGTAAAATAAACCAGTTAAGAACCACTGGTTGCCTATTGTGAAGTTTATAACCTTGTAGGGTCCCCACTAAAGCATGTGCTTAACAAAATAAAGAAAAGACACCAATCGAGCAAAATTGTTCCCATTATCCAATTTAGATTAGTTGAAGGTTTGATAGTGGTGATCATGACACTTTGTCCCAGAGCATTATGGGACTTAATCCAAGTCCCAATTTAACAAAAAACTTTCCTGTCCTTCCCCACTTATTTTGGATACCTGTTTAATTTCCTGACCAAGGTCTGGAATCCACAGTGGGCTCACTTCTTCCAACATTCCCCCTCTGAGCACAAGACTACACTTCAGGTGTTCCTTAAAGATCTCTCTCTCTTCCAGTGTTTTGTGTTTCCCCAGGACTACCTCCTTTCCCTGCCAATGTGCCTGTTTCTTTCCTCTCTGAATCCAAGTAGTGACACAATCCTAATTATTTTCAGATGATCTTTATTGATGTCACTTTTTGAGCACATGGCAAGGAATAAAAATGAACCATATGAATCATATACACACACTTGAAATGAGCACCCAATGTGAACAAACTCCCAAATCACTTTAACAACAAATTACATGTTGCTTTTGATAGTATGCCACTCTCCCACAGGAGACATTTTTAAAAGTCACGCAGCTGCAGTAGAGTGAGCCAGAGTCCTCTGGACACAAACCATGAAACCATATGTCATGATTGGTAGTTCAGGTACTGCGGCCTCTCCTGAGGAAGACACTGGTGGCCTGTGGAATGCAGTTATTTCCCATCCATCATAAGGTCCCTTTAAAAAGAGTTGTTGCTCTTGGAATTATGATTTCAGGAACACAACCACAGTCTTTATCCAACAAACTTAATCCAAAGCTGTAAATTTCAAACATTGCATCATTAGTAGTGTAGGTTTCATCAGACATGCAACCCTTGCTATAAAAGTTTAAAAGTCTGTTTATCTACCATTATGGTCAACTCTGTGTTTCTGGTCAATGCACTAAGGCAAAGAGGAAGAGGTATCATTCTTAGATTAAAAACAAGTATTATTTGCAAACACTGTGTAATTTATCTACTTAGAAAAGAGAAAAGTGAAAATTTCTGGAACCCATAAAAGCTATTTATTGTCAGGTTGTCAAATATAAAAATAACAAATTAACAACTTTGTTTTATTAGCAATAACTAGATTATATAATAAAATAAATCCATCTGTAATAGCAACAATTAACATAAAAATACAGAAATAAACTTTGTGAGAAATGGGCAAACTTGATATAAAGAAAAAATCTGTCCATGCCCAGTGGTTCCTCCCTATGTTAGCTAGTTGGGAGGCTGCAGCAGTAAGAAACTTCCTCAAGGTTAGTGAGAACCTTCAAGGTTAAAAATAAAGGCGGCCAGGGATGTGACTCAATAGTAGTGTGCAAGTGAGTTTAATTTCCAGTACAATCAAAAGGAAAAGAAAGAAGGAAGGAAAGAAAGAAGGGAGGAAAGGAAGGTGGTAGGGAGGAGAAAAGGAAAGAATGGGGAAAGGGAAGGAGGGAGGATGGGGAGGGGAGAGGAGGGAAAGAGAAGCAATAGCAATTTTATTAAAGATTTCAGAAGAACAATTGCAATGGCATAAAGCATCATATTCCAATACAGGTAGCCTTATTATAAATCTGCCACATCTAAAGTGTATTTTATAAATTCAGTAATATTCAATCAAACTTCCAAGGGTTTGTTCCATTAGCAATGTGACCTTAAAGTTCATCAGAAAGATTTAATGGTCAAATTCAATGGTAGTTACAGTGAATTGATCTGAGAACTCAGTGACAGGATTATTAGATTTTAACTGCTCCATGCAGCCATTTACGTGACAATTATGTAAGGAAAAATTTAAGCACTTTAACACTCAGGAGTCTAAAGAAAACCAATACTTAACCCGCACATTATCTTTGTCTCTCCTCAACTTCCTCAGCCTCTGCTCCTCTCAGTAATCAGCCACTCAGCCTCCATGCTGTCTTCTAGTTTTGATGATCACGACCTGACGTGCAGATGGCTGAATCAGCCGCTTCAGAATTCTTCTATCCATCCTCCCTGTGCTTTCCCCACAAATATTCGAAACACTGCTCTCGTGGCTTTGTACCGCGGCTCAGCACTGGTGTCGCTTTACTGATAAAAAAATGTGTAAACAGTTCCTCTTGATTTCTGTACTCAACTAATTGCAGAGACCAGCAGGTCACAGACCATCAGCAAAGGAATAAGATACGCCACGCGCTGCAAGAGTTTTTAATCTTGCCGGGGAGGTAATGATTAAGGAAAGGGCATTGCTCTCTGCAAGGTCCACAGAAGAAGGGTTTAGGTGACCTTTCTGTCCTGTCCCCAGTGAGCAGAACCCAGAGAAAAGACTTTAGGAGCAGGTAGTGTTGATGGGGCTGTTATATTTCTTGGGATGTAGAGATGCAAGGGAGGGAAAAGAAAGATGCCTACCCAGATGGTTTCATGAGCAGGTTATTTCTGTGGGAGTCTGATACGAATGGCATTGTATCTCCTGCACTACTTGGGGACTGAGCTTTCCCACAGGACACTGAGAAAAAATAGAAGTCTTGATTCTCCAATTTCCACTGGTCACCAGTTGGGAATTGCTATGACTCTAGGTATTTGTATGCTTCTTTCTGCTCCATATATTTGGCGAGTATGTTCCACTGACCAGAGAAAGCCTTTGGGTGGAGTCCCAGGTTATATACTAAGACTTCAGGGGAGGCTAAGGAGAGAGTGCAGGAAGACAGAGAATATGGACAGGCATGGTGTGCATGGTAAGCCCTATATGAATAAGCCCTAGAGATGCAGGAATATCAAGGGTTATTCCAGAAAGTTTTCTTGGAAGAAGTCTATTTTGAATATGGCTATAAAAGTGGTTACAAATAGAACATCGTGGAGAAGGGGCCTGACACTAGAGATGATTACAGCGAAGTCAACAAGGCTAAAGTCAGCAGCCTGGCCACAATACAGGTCGAAACTGGGGGACAAAGTGGGCCTTGCTTGGTACTGACAGAAAATGCATCATTAGAGAGATCCAAATAAAATGATAATAATTACTACCATGCAATAAACATTTATCCGGGCCTGCTACTGCAGCAAACACTTTATTTTCATTATCTTTATGTAATATTCATGAAAATGGATTCCATAACTTTGGGATATAAGTAATTTCATGTGTAATTTTTTTTGAGTATTAGTTTAAATCTGCTCCCCACCTTCAGCCGTTCAGCTGATGCGAAATCCTATCTTCCCCTGTTCTATGGGAGCTGTCCCCTTCTTGGCCTGAGTCTCACTTTGATTTGCTGTCTCTGAGTTCCTGGGGCTCTGGTGTTCTATGTCAAGCTTAAGGATAAGAACCTTTGTCCAAATAAAAGCATTTTGCTTCCCATTTAAGATTCTAGAACTTTCTCAAAACGTGGGGAAACTGATGCTGATTCCACTACTCATGGACCTGAACTCTCTCTGTTCACCCTCCTCCAAACCTAAAAAAGATTCTCAAAAGTCTCTTCCTTTGCTGATGGTCTGTGAACTATTGTTTCTGCAACTAGATGAGTACAGAGATCAAGAGGAGGTGGTTACAATTTTTTTTTTTTATCAATTTTCTGTTACTGACATGTCTACATGTGTGATTGGCAGGCTTGTCTGGCAAATAGGGAAGGACTAAATCAAGGGTGCTGAGACTCCTATGATGATATCAGCTGCCCACTTGTTATGTACAAAATGACCATGTGTCAGCCTTGGACTGCTTGGAAATTTTATGAAAAGAGCATTTTCAAAATCATTCTTCTAGTGTATTTTAAGCAGTTTTTGGCATAGAATTGATGTGTTCAGTAATTTTATTTAACATTTTGCTTTCTAAAACATCTTGGGATGAATATATCGTCAGCACAGTAGGTATATGTCCATTTTTATTTACTGTTTATTCTTACATGTGTTTCTCCCAGAATAGATCACATTCTTACATACTTTGAATCAGTCATGCACCAGGCTTCACAAGTGTAAGTTTTATGTGGTAGAAGCTGAAATATGAACAATAGCATAACCCAAAAAATTCTGAGGTGCTAAAAGGACCTGAAAACACTGAGGTTTCCTTCACATCTTCCTCCCTTATCATACTGCACTAGACTTACTTAAGTATTGTTTGAAAGCTGGGCAAATTTCAAAACAATGCCCCTATTATTTGTCCTATTCCTTTCCTATGAGGTGGAGAGTTACAAAGCATTTTGAAAGCTCTCTTTTCACAATCATATTCCTAGGGCAGATGTGAGGACAAATGGAAATAATGTCAGACAAGGAATTGCTAATTTTATTTTTTAAAGCATCTGAGTAAGTTATGACACAATATATCTAGGGAGCAGAATAAGAAGTATTCATCAACTCAAAAATAATCAGTCTTAAAATTACAGAGGGTTCATGACAGTCATGTGACCAAAATTATTCACTGCAACCTCACTTTTCCTTCTAATAATAGAAACTTTTTTTGTGGGGTGACTGCATTGTGCCTTGCTATGAAAACTGGACTTGTCAGTCTTCCTTGCAGATAGGTATGGTTAAGAACATCAGGTGGCACTCTAAAGAGCTCTTTTTAAAAGTTCACATCTTTCTCATATGGAAAGCTTCTTTTACCCTTTTCCTGTTCGCATCATCTGAAATGCAAATATCATGGCCAGCATTCTGGAAATCTTTTTGTAAATATAAAGATATGGTTCACATCTTAGGAAAGGCAGAGTGGTGAGTTGGAAGCACCTTTAATTCTGATGAATTTTAATGGATTTATTTCATTAAACAAGTCCCTTCTAAAATTTAGAAACTTCAAATAAGCTCACCTAGTGACCTCCACCTCTACATTTGGGTGATTTGACTGAGAAAAGCCGCATGATTACTTTAGTCTGAGTTAGCGTTGATTGACCTTGGCTATGTTCACCGGGTCTTTAGGAGGTCCATAGGTCAGGTAGGGTTAGCTGGCTTTTAACAGCTTCCACTAGGGTAACGGGGACAATCAGAGGCTATCTTTTTGTAGTCTGTCTTCCAGCAAGCAGCAGAGTCCCAAGAGAGGACCTACATAAGTCCCAAGCATATTGCAAGTCCCAAGTGTCTTGTCACTTCTATCACATGCCCTTGGTCACAAGAAGAACTTGGAATCATGGACTGAAGAAATAGATGTCTTTCTTGTTAGGAAAATAAACCTGACTTAAATCATCATGTTTTGTACTCTGTTAACAACAAAACCAGCGAAAGCCCTAACTATAAGAATCAGTCAGATATTTCTTGTGTTTCTGAAGATACCGGGGCAGCTCCTTGAACCAGGACCTTGTCGTGGGCAGTCTTATCTGGCATACAAATAACTCACATGCAGGAGTGTATGCACAAGAAGGCAAAGCCAAAAGTGCTGCCATCACTTGATGTGCTGCAATTTCAAGAAATAAAAAAATAGTAATTTTGCACACCACTACCACCACTGCCACTGCCGCCACCACCAATATTTAATGGGGGGGATATAAATTTCTTCTGTGAAATTGAACAGACTTTGTACTGGATCTCTCCAATAGAGTCAAAGAAATTATGGGAAATTCATGTGGGAGTAATTTGAAGAGTTTAGTAAAAGGGCTCATTTAGAAATAGTGGTTTGGGGGAAGGAAATTACAGATTGGTGCAGGTTTGGGGATCCTTGGAACTGGAAGGGGAAGTCTCACAACTACCTTTAGATCTAAAGAGATAAAGGGAACCAGCAGTAAGCAAAATTCAAAGGCAGATGTCTTCATGTAAAAAACCACCTGCCAAGAACTGTAAATAAACGTCCTGAAGAAGTTGTGATTTTTTTCCATAGGGACCCTGTAAGGAAATTTCTGGGCAACTCTATGCCCTGATCATCTCTTTTTTCCCATTTCCTGTCAGTGCTTCCTGTTAGTGAACCCAGTGAGAGTTAGAGGATAAAGCTTGTTGGTGTGGTCCGTACAAGTCAGTAATGGAAAATAAGAACAGGATGGGGTTTCAAAAAAGTATGGCCATTTCTGTAATTCACCAATGCACCTCATGCCAAACTGCCTATTTCCTATGTTCTTTTTAATATGTAAATATTATTTGTACTCATTTGTAAAGGCTGTCATAGCCATAATGCCACAGAGCAAGTGGTTTAAACAACTGACATCTATTTTCTTACAGTTCAGGAACCGGAAGTCCAAGACCAAGGAGTGAGCAGGTTTGGTTTCTTTAGAGTCCCCCAGTTTGCAGATGGCACCCTGTCTGTGCTCTCACGCAGCCTCTCCTCTCTGTACATTCATCCCTGGTGTCTCCTCCTCTTCTTGTAAGGTCACCAGTTCTGTTGGATTACAGTCCCACCCTAATGACTCCATTGGACCTTAATTAGCTCTCTAAAGCCTCTTTCTCCATGCATAGTCACGTTGGAGATTATGATTTCAACCTATGAATTTTAAGAGGACACAGTTCAACTCACAGCACTATTCTACATCCCCTCTTCTGGTTAAATCTTTATTAATTCTGAAAAGATAGGAAAGGCTATTTAGGAATGGGCAATAAAGGTATTTCAAGCAACCTATTAAAGTTTAAAGCTGAATATCTTCACAAGAATAAAATTGTGCCTGGCATTTAGCAGCCAGGAAATGGTGCCCACTAGGATGCTCCAGAAGTTCCCTTGGAACTGTGTGAGCTCAAAAGTTCAATCTTACCTCCTTTGGACTGAGGCCCACATGCAATCTACAGTCCCACTCAAACACTGCATGGTAATTTTGAAAGCTATATTTAAGTCAGCATTTGCAACTCTAAAAGTCTTTTTGTCTGTTTGTTTGCTTTCCATTGTTTTTCCTTTTTTTCTTTCAAATTCTTATTTTTATTGGTACATGCTTGCTGTACATAATGATTATATTCATTATGGAGAGGTGCTACATGTACATAGCACATCTGATTCTTTTTATGCCCCCTTCCCCACCTCTTATTCTCCCCAACATAAAGTTAGGATTCTTTCTAACAGAAGAACCCTAAATTCTGTCTCTTCTTTGTGTGAATAAAGAAATATATGATAATTTATGCACCTTAAAACAATGCATGTAAAAGATTTACTAGCATCCCTTGCTGATGTGTAACATCAGTAAAAATCACCCAGTGGTATAGAGAAGTGCAGGAAAACACTCATGCGTGGAAAACAGGGAAAGAGGGAGATTTGAAAGCGTCCCTTGGGTCAGCAGGTAATGAGCCTGCCATCTGGCCCTGTTGTCTGGCAGAAATGCCTCTGTTACTCCAGAAGGTACAACTTGCAAGTAAAAAGTACTTTTCTGTTTAGTGTTCTTTCTTCTTCTGGAAGCCAAGATTTTTCTGTTGGGGGCTTCGCCCTTCTACCAGGTGAAACTGCCAGAATTAGGAAGGACTCTCCTACTCTACCCTCACTCATACTGGGTTGGTTTAAAACAGGTTGTGTATCAATCAAGTTTCCCATTACTGAGACACAATACCTGACATCCACAAGCTAAAGGAGGAGAAGTTCAACTTGGCTCACAGTTGCAGGGAATTCAGTCACTAGTCAGTTGGTTCCAAGGCAGAAACGTCATGGCAGAGAGTTGGTGGACCAAAGATGCTCGGTTCACGACCACCAAGAAGCAGAGCAGGAGAACAGTGCCAGAGAAGAGGGGGCCAGGCATCAAGACAGTACCTAAAGTGACTCCCAGACACATCCAGAGGTGCATTTCCCTGTGACTCTCAAGTCAATCAAGTTGATATGATTAAGCTTAACCAGCACAGGCTGCCGTAAAATACCTCATCTTCTTCTGCTGTCTGAAATATGTGATTTTTATTTTCTTCCAAGACCAGACGTTCTGAGTTGTTAGCCCTAAAGACTTCCACTAACAAAATATGACTTTGGCAAAACTTATGAGTAAAATTAAAAAGATGGCACTTTAAAAATTCAAATTTAATTTCCCCTTCAGCAAGTCTCTCAAATAGGGAGAAATTAACACATTTTACTGACCATATAAATTTTAGGGTGAATATAGACTCTAGAATTGTTGGACAATTTTAAACTTAAATGCTTAATAGTAACTATGTAAATATATGTATTTACATTGCCCATATATATATGCATATATATATCCCTGCATCGTACGTTCATAGAATATGGTGCTTGTATATCATACATGCAAGAAACTAAGAAACAATTAGAAATTATCAACACATTACAGCCAAATATAAGCCAAATATTTGATAACCTAAAATATACCAACATAAACTATCAACATTTCTGGAAAAAATTAATTTTCATCAGCACTATCACTTCTTATAGACAAAGTGTGATGATCTTCATGGAGATAACATATAGGTAACTTCTTCCATAGATAGCTTTTATTTAAATTTAAGAATTGTTATGAATGTATTAAATACATTACCACTCAGAATACTTACAAACTGCAAATGCATGAAGCTGCCAACTGCATGATCCTTGTCCATGATGATCTTGAGACCTTCAGAAAATTAAAATTTAGGCTTCTTTCCACATAAATGTAGGTCATTGAAAGTTTTGCTGTTACTTGGGGCCTTCCAACATTGACATTTGTGTACTGCATTATGATGCTTTAAAGTCATTTTGAAACATTATTGAAGTACACCAAAGATATTTCATTAATTCATTTAAGACATTCTTATTTCATACCTACTATATGAAAGGTCCTTAGGTTCCAGCACTGTAAGAAATGATGATTCTTTTCCTTTTGGAATTTATCATCAAGATGGACTATCTTTAAAATAAAATAATAAGTAAAATTATATAGCATATTAGAAAGTAATAAGCATGATAAAAAGAAAAATAATATGCCAAAAAGAGGAATTAGGGTAACTACTAAAAGATTATACTTGAACAAAATTGTGAAAGAGGTGAGATAGTAATGCAGATATCTGTGACCTAAGCCTTTATAGAATTTGTCAAAGAAAGGTGTCATTTGCATATTGCTGCTAAGGACCTTGCTAAATCCCACCAATCACTACCATTGTCCTGAACTGTCAAGGTCTTCCACTTTTGTTCCAGGCTCTCCATTGCAAGACAAGATTATTTATTTATCAATTTCTCTGCTCTCATATTAAGGAACTGATATTCTGCTTTTATGCTTGCCTACAAAAACTCTTCACAGCTCCCAAACTACACAAACCTAACTGATCATTCTTCAACTGTATCTGTAGTTTGAGGTCAGTGAAATCTAAAGTTCAAGTTCAAGGTTTATCCATCAACTCTCAACTACTGTAAGGGAACACCTGCCACTTGGTAAAGCAGGAAATAAGCTCCAGAAGGATAGTCCTCCTGACTTGTGTTGACAAGAACAATTCATAATTTTAATAGTTCTCTTTCTGTCTGTTTGCACTTACTTTGTAAATTGTGAATTGATTGTTGTTCTCTTAGAATATTTTTAACTTTGCCTAACCTTCATCAAGGTCAAAAGACAGTAAATTTGAAGACAGATCTAATGTACCAATATTTTATTCTCTTAAGGAAACGATCTAATCCCTTTTCTCAGCAGACAATACATCCTTCCACATCATCCATTGCTAGCTACCATCACAGCCAGCTGTCTCTGATCCATTAAGGAAAGTCTATCACTAAGGACAATGTGTGGAACTGTGAAGAGAAACCTAGCAGACAACCAGAAATCTTCTTCTCACCTCTCTGTTACAGTCAAAGCTCTCAACTGTGGGGTAAAGAGGATCCACCATCATGGACTAAATAAAATTGCTCCCTGCTGAAAAAATTAAGAGTCCTATTCTTTTCATGCTGCAACACTTCAGTATATTGGAGCTCAATAATCTAAAAACTACGTGATTCTTCTGTCCTTATTTCAGTAAATAAATTGCATATACATTTCTGCATGTTCACTTTCATGTGCCACCAAATGCTGAAGGAAGTTAGTTGAATTATATAACAATTAAACCTCAGGAGGTGAAAATCTTTCGGATAGTTCTACATATGGTAGTGGCCTTACCTAAAAACTATCCTTTTTTGTTTTTTAAAGAGAATAAAACCAAATGAAATAAAGCAGAATATAGTCAATCAAAACAAAAAAAACAATGGACATGATATATAACTTCAAACCAAGGTAAAAGAAAATCAATAATGGCTATCATAATACCTCTTCTTATCTTCAGAATAACTGCCCATACCATCAGGCATAATAAAATCAAACAAAATAGTACAAAATAAAATCAATAAAAACAAAACAATAGAAGCGATACAGAACTTCAAAAAATACTAGTATTGACCAGTGGCTACCATAATGCCTCTTGTTATCTTCAAAGTAGTTGCCTATACCTTCAGCCATAATACAATCAAGCAAAACAAGTTAGAATAAAATCAATCAAAACAAAACAATGAAAACAAGACAGAGCTTCAAAACAAGATAACAGAAAATCAATAATGGCTAACATATTTTGTTATCTTTGAAATAGCTGTTCATGCCATCAAATATATTAAAATTAGACAAACCAAAACAGAATAAAACCAAACTCAACAGAACAATGAAAACAATAGAAGTTTCAAATCATAATACATTAACAATGGCTACTGCCTTTTCTTTTTAAACACTTCCTCCCCTTTCTCTTTCACAGTATGTATTGTGAATTTTGGATCCCACTAACTCCTTTAGTTTTTCATACGAGGGAGACAACATGATACTCACCCATGTGACTCTGAATCATTTCATCCATGAGCATGATCTCAAGTTGTGACCGTTTACCTACAAGAGCCACGAGATTAACCTTTATTATAGCTGAGTAGCTTTCCATTGTATAATAATGCCATATCTTTCTTATCCACTCTTCAGCTGATGGGCAAGCTACCCCCATTTCTTTTTGGTTCCCTGTCACAGAAAGCATTGTTTTCTCTCCTTTGACCTTCAGTCTATGAATTTCCTTTCAAGTTAAATGTTTCTTATATAAAGCATATTGATAGATTGTTCTTGTGTTGAATTTCTGGGATCTTGATTATTATATATCTGAGTGTAGATTTATTTTGGTTATGGTTACCTGGAGTTCTATATGCCTCATTTATCTAAATGTCACTTCCTTTTCCCATGCTTGGGAAGTATTCTGATATTATTTCTGTAAATAGACTTTTAATGTCGCTTGTTTTGACCCCTGAATTTTCACTCACATCTGTTATTCTTGAGTTATGTTACTTTGGGTTGTCTTGCAGCCATTGAATTGTTACTTCCTGGTTCCTTGTTATTTTTAAGAGATCTTTCCTTTTGTGATTGCTGTAAACCTGTCTTCCAGGTTTGAAAGTGTATCTTCAGTTTCTTTCAAGGGGTATTTCCAGCTTTCAATGGAGCTTTTAATTTCCTGGATATCTCTTCGAATCTGTTTCACATATTCTAAATCTTTTTTATATTGTTCATTCAAAGTTTGCCTCATTTTCCTATGCTCTATTCTTTTATCTATATCTTCTTTAGAGGTGCTTAGCAATTCTTTTATTATGTTTTTCATTTCTTCTTTTACCTCAGATAGTATTTCTATTCTAATTTCTTTTATAGCCTCATGAAGTTGTTTTTTACTTCACTGGCCATCATTTCACAAATTTCAAGTGTGTAACTCCCAATCTCTTCTGTGTTTAGATCTCCTGGATTTGCTCTGCTTGGATTGGAGGCCAGAGACTGCCCTGTGCTTCTTCATCTTGACTTATTCCTAGGTTCTTCTGGACAAGTAGGTAGTGGCGTACCAGGAACTTCTTGCACTGGCTACAGTGTCTCTGAAGCAAGACTGTTTGGTTCTTCAAGCCAGTGCTGGCTCCTGGTATATGATGGTGGCCACTGGGGCACTGGTGCAGGGCTGCCTTTCCCTACTGTGCTGGCTCCTTGATGGCTAATGGAGGGATCATGGAGGTGGGGCAGGCCAGGCCTCCTAGCTGGTTACCCACAGGGATCTTCTACATGGCTGTACAGGATGCAGAATAGGTACAGGGACAGGGGTGGCCACCACCTCTGGACCAAGCTGGTCACTGGCAGGGAGCCCCCCACAATGGCTGTTGGAGTGTGCACAGGGGCAAGGCTGGCTGCCCCCCTCCAGCCTATGCTGGTTACCAGGAGGGAGCCCCCATGATGGCTGTTGGAAAGAGAGCAAAAGAGAGTTGCACACCACCTGCAGGCCTGGGCTGTTCACCAGAAGGAACCCTCCAGACGGCCCCTGGAGGATGCACAGGGGCAGGATCAGCCACTGCCTCCAGACTGAGCTAGCTCCTAGCAGGGAACTTCCATGGTAGCTGGAATGCATGTGGGCCTGGGGCTCAGTCTGAGCAATTTCTACCAGCCTGCACTCAACTAGGAGCTGCTAGAGGGAAGCCAGCAGCTGTTCTGGTTCCTGGCTTATCTAGCCCAACTCCAAAATGGCTCCAGGCAATCACTGTCTCCTGTGGGAAGACTGAGTCCTCTGCACTCACTGCCAGCCAGTGCAGTCCACAGCTCCCCTCCACTGCCATGTCTCTTTGCAGAGGCCTCTGGGGTCACCAGCCACCACCATCACTGTGACTGTGCATCCCTGGATCCCAACAGTTCCTCTCACACAGTGGGTCCAGCTCTGGGCAAAGGTGCTGCCTGCTACCACCTTCTTCATTTATGTTTTTCTTTTTACACTCTGTGGGATTCAGTTCTCACTTTAGATTCTTTATGGGTCCAGGGAATGTACTTCTTTCCTTCTTGTCTTCCCCAAGGTGCTATATTCCAGGGTCTAGACTGTGTCTCAGAGAGGCTGTTTATTCTGTTGCTAACTGTTCCACCATCTTCCTGGAAGCCCCTAAAACCTATTATTTCTGTTCCTTTTCATAGTTGGAAAAACAGAGGAACCCGTTCTTCATTAGTAAATTTAACTCTTAGAAAATTATTTCATGCCAGCAATGATTGTGGAAATTACAAACTCATCTGCACTCCAAATATAATAATTTCCCAGTGTAAGATCTCTCTATCTGGGAACCCAAAAATGCAGCTTTACAAAAGGTGTGATAGGTATGGTACCTACTAGGAAACCAAAAGGCACAAGGTTCTTAAAGCTTTATGATAATAATGAGAATTTTAAAATAACTTGTTAGATATAAGCAATGCTAATGTGTTTTCAAAGTTTTACCTTCTAAAGAATGACAGTTATCTCTCTTAATACATTAAATATAATGTATGAATATAGAAAAAGACTAAATCTCAAAGGTAATCCTAAATAGATGCAATTTTGGAATAATGCAATGTCAAAAGAGGCATCAAAAGGAAAACTGTAGACAAATTATTAGGTCCTTTTTTGTAGAGACATTGATTCCTAAATTCGTTAGTTACAAGATATGTTCCTTGTACATTACATTTCTGATTTCGTTCTTACCAAATTAAAGCCTGTCGATAACCATGAACATTCAACACTTCTTAGTATGGTAGGCTAGAATAAAGAATTCTGAAAATATAGGGTGGGTTATTTATAGAAACACAAGAAAGAGAATTCCAAAGAGTAAAGTATTAAGAAGTATATTAAATAAAATTGAAGGCTGAAAATATGCATGGAATTAAATCTTTTGTCTAGGAAAGTCTTTTTAAGAATTTTTTAAATCTTTTTTTAAATCTAGGAAAATCTTTTTAAGAATTTTTTTATTTTATGGAAAAGAGGTAATCATAATAAGATGATAAGAAAATAATTAGTTAATGTATTGCATATTGTGATCTTCAAAGTAGTTACTCAGGGTACAAAATACGGGCATTAAAAAACCTCTCTAATCAATATAAGTGCCAATACAAGTGCAAAGCTTCCTTTTCTATGATCTAACAGATACTAACAGTATAACTAACTTGAATTTCCTCCCCTTTCCCTTTTCTCCCACCCTTGTTCCTTTTTCACTTTTAACTGTCCATTTCACTATATCTATTGTATATTTATTTACCTTTTCAGTTTCCCACACCAGGGAGACAATATGTTTACCCAGGTGAATCTGATTTATTTCCCTAATGAGTATGGTCTCAAATTGCATTCATTTACCTATAAGAGTCTCAAGTTTATCCTATGGCTAATACTCCATTGTATAAAAAAAATCACAATTTTTATCCATTCCTCAGCTGATGGGCATTTGGATTGTTTCCAAGATTTTGATATTATAAAATGTGCTTCTATAAACATAGATTCACATATATTGCTGTGGTATAATATTTATAATTCCTCTGGAAAGACACCCAGACTTTCTAGGTCTATTCTTGTTCCAAATGAATTTTAGGAATGTTTTCTCTAGTTCTGTGAGGGATGTTAATGACATTTTGATCAGGATTGCATTAAAATCTGTATAAACCAGAGCATGCCACTCTGGTAAGTGGCTGTGGCCTCCCAAGCCATGGCCTCCCCAGAGCGAGAACCATATCAGTGAGATCCTCGCCATGTTTGGAACTTGGGGCACTGGGAAAACAGGCAGCCATCAGCATGCCACTCTGGTAAGTGGCTCTGGCCTCCCAAACTGCAGCCACTCCAGGGCGAGAACCATATCAGCATTTCCTGAGATCCACACCATGTTGGAACTTGGGGTGCTGGGAAAACAGGCAGCAGCCAGCACGCCACTCTGGTAAGTGGCTGTGGCCTCCCAAGCCACAGCTGCCCCAGGGCGAAAACCATATCAGCATTTCCTGAGATCCACACCATGTTGGAACTTGGGGCGCTGGGAAAACAGGAAGCCAGCTCACTGCTCTGGTGGGCAGCTGTGAGCCTACCAGTGCACGGGCTAAGAATCAAACATCCATCTCATCCCCCTCCCCAGCAAGAGCAACTCTTGTAAGTTTGACTATAGGCCATATAGCAAATAAGGGGAATTTTCTTCTGACATCTCTTTGAAGGCAAATATTTTTTATCTCTGTTTTGCTCTGTTCTGATCAATGGTATTGCTCTAGTGAATATTCTAGTTTTATAATTTTGGTATTTCCTTCGATATTACTCTACCTGATTGAGGGAACAACTATTGTGAAGAAAACCAGATATACTATTGTACCTATTGTGTTATCCTGGTAACCTGCTGTGAGGTTCTGTACCAATTTCACTGCACTGCCTCAATATGCTTTGTCCTGTCTTGTTCTGCTGTATTTTACTACCTTCAAAATAAAACAAAATAAATAAATGAATAAACAAATAAAATTTAAAAAAATAATACATAAGAAAAAATGTTTAAAAGTAAATAGCAACAAAAAAACAGATCAGTAAGGTACTGAGCAACCTGAAACATGGTATAACTAAACAGATAATGGCCTTAAAAAGCAAAAGGAGGAAAAGCAAGTGCTCTAAAGGATATAACTGCATGTATGTTTAAGTGTGTAGGATTGATAGCCATGTTGCTAAGTTTTTGTTGAATCGGTGAACAGAACTATTTGTAGCCTCACTGTTTGAATGTCCACTTTGTATGCTTTAATTTTGTAACTTGAACAACTATATCCAAGAAGACAATATGTAATGTATCAACTAGTAATTTCTTACTGTTTATTTTTTTTTGAAATTCTATATGGTTTCTACCCTCTTTTCTGTTTTGTTTTTCCTCTCTCTTTAAATAAAATTAATTTAAAAAACCTGAATAATAATCTTGGAAGTGTGACCATTTTCACTATGTTGGTTCTTCCTATTCATCAGCAAGGGATATCTTTCCATTTTCTGAGATCTCTTTTCTCATTCATGATAAAAACCCTATTGAGAATTGGAATAGATAGTCTTTACCTCAATCTGATAAAAACCATCTATGACAAACCAACAGCCAACATCATTCTAAATGGTAAAAAACTGAAAGTTTTCACTCTAAAATCGGGCATAAAACAATGGTGTCCACTATCACCACTCCTATGCAAAGATAGATACATTGAAAATTACAGTAGTCTGAAAAAGGAGATACAGGAGGATATTAGAAAATCTTTTTTGAACCCAGATGGGTTTCACAGGTTCAATCCAAAATGCAAAAATATTATAAGCTAATTGACTGTAATGATAGTGTACCTTCATTAAAACTGGCATCTGTAACTTCAAAAAGTTTTGATTGATTGGCAGAAAAGCACAGACATTCCAGCTCTTCTTCATTTGTCCAAAAGACAAGTTAACAAATCAATGATTCTAGAAGACACTGCCTAGAGAACTTATATCACCACTTCCAAAACAGAATTATCTACCACACAATAACAAGACTAATTGGGTTAGCTTTTTTTCTGTGACAAAATACCTGAGAAAACCAAATTAAAGGGGAGGAAAATAGGCTTACTTTGGCCTACAGTTTTGGAGGATTCAGTCCATTGTTCTTTGAATCAGTTGCTTTGAGCCTGTGGCTACACAGTACATGATTGCAGCAACATAGGACAAAGGATCCCTCACCTCAGGGCAGCTGGAAAAAAATGATAGAGACAAGAAAGGGAACTGGTGCTCCAAGGTCCCCTTCAGGGGCAAGTGTCCAATGACCTACCTTTCATCAGGCCCTACCTATTAATATTTCTACCACCTCCCCAGTAGTAACGTAGACAGGCAACTAAACTTTATGCACATAAACTTCTGCAGGAAATTCTGAAGCCAAACTACAGCAATAAAACTCTATAGATTTATGCCTCAGGTAGGGCAACAGCTAGACTTTTGTGGTCTTATCTTTAAAATGGGAATCACACATTGTACATTCCTAAAGGCCAGATGTCAGAACTTTCCACGAAAGTTCAGCTCAGCTATAAGACCTTTGATTGTGTACTTTAGAAACCTCAAAATTCTTCACAGATTTCAGAACAGTAAAATCATTGCTGGTCCCAGAAACCAAGAGCCTTCAGAATCTGGCTCTCTCAGTGTACACCCAGCTGATCTTTCCATCCCATATGAGACCCAAGGAGTCACAAGTCCTCTCTCTGTCCTGAGATGCCCTATCCTCATTCTTTTGTAATCTGGAGAATGCTTTCTCTCTGGGCCAATTCTACCGAGCCATAGTAAGCTGAATAGTAGCACAATTCCTAGAACATGTGATTAATTTACCTAACATAGCAAAAGGGCCTTTGCTGATGTGGTTAGGCACATTGTTGAGATGGGGAAATTCCCCTGGACTACCTGCCCTCACAAGGGTCCATTGCAGTGACTGGGGGAGAAGCAGTCAGAGAAGGAGAGGTATGGATGGAGGCCAAAGCCCAAGCTTAAGACTTCAAAGAGGGAGGGATTCGCCAAGCAATGCAGGCAGACTCTGCAAGGAGCCTCAGCCAATGCAACCCTATTGACACCAAATGTGTATGAGCACATTTTGGAATTTTGTGGTTCAGAACCATAATAAATTTATCTTTAAAACCACCAAGTTTGTGACAACTTGTGGCAGCAGCAACAGGGAGTTAAGATACTAGCCTTGAAGGTCTCACTCAGGCCTTACCCTTTTAGGACGTCGTACTCAAGCATTCTCACCTGCTTACAGTTCTCTTAAATGTTAGAATTCTGGTAGCAGGTAAATCACATTTTGATAAATAAGAAGCTTGAACTGAAAGTTCACATAGTATTCAATGGCACACAAACCCTAAAAATGACCAAAATCATGTAGAGTTTATAAAATGTGATTTGAAGGCAAGTGTCCCTCGCTTATTTTTATCCTCCTTAGGAACACTTTGCCTTCCTTCAACCAAAACAATACTGTCCTTTGTTTTCTTCTGAACAAATTTTTTTAATTTATAAATTTTGATAAATTTTTATATGTGATGTGAGGAACACGATGAAACATTATTTTTCCCATAGAAATATGTACTTGTTCACAGAGCATTTGGACAAAAGACAGCCCTTTCTTCAATGAGTTTTCTTGTGGTCCATCAGCAAATACAGGTCAGTCTGTTCCTGAATTGCTGTGATGGTCCATGAATCTGTATGCCCCTCTTTCAGCCAGCACCCCACTGTCTTGATTATTATATCGTCATAGTAAATCTTAAGATCAGGTATTGTAAGTCCTCCAAGCTTTTTCTTGCATTTACTTCTTCTTGAACTTTCCCCCCTCCTGGTGGTTTCAAATAAATTTTTAAAATGTTTTTCTTAAATTTTACACACATTTCGAAGCTCGGTTGTCACATATGTGTGCTTTAGTGTCATTTTATGCTCCTGATGGTTTGACTCTCTAATGGCTCTGAAATGACTCTCTTTCCTCCTAGTTGCGCGCCTGTTCTTGCATTTTATGCAGTGATACGTGGGCACTGAGCTTGCGTGCTTACACTCTGCATGGTAGACTGTTTCCCATCCTGTTCCATTTAATCAGTTGCATGTTTATTTAGAATCTTATAATACACACGTGTATTGGGTTTTAAAAATTTAGTCTCACAGAGAATTTTTAATGCATTTAATTTAAAAACATTTATTGATTGAGTTGTGCATATTTGTATCACCTTGCTACATGTTTTTTACTTATCTAATTTTTTTTATTGTTCCATCTTTAACATTACTTTTTTTTTAGGAATCAGGTACTTTTTAACATTCTACTCCATACTTCTTACTCTGGCTTTTCACTGGTACCTTTTTTATGTGTATACATAAATGATTATTTAATCAATATATGACACACATAATTATTTAATGAATACAGTTATACATGAAAGAACCACATTATGTATGTTGAATTTATATGTTTAATATGTATATATTTAACTTATCATTTCCAGCCTTGACATATTAAATGGCTTCACATATAATGTAAGAACTTCATAATAGTATAAATTCATTTATCTTTGTGCTAATTTTGTGTACTTCATTTCAACAGTGTCAAAAGCAACACAACTAAAATGCCAATTGATTTTAAAAGAATTTAGGAGTTCTTTTGTATTTAAAGTAATTGTAGAGACTCTGTTCTTAATAAAGCCAATATTCTTCTGTCAAGTTGGAATTTTCAATCAAAAATATTTGTCTTTTAATTAGTACAGTTTTAATTGTAAATGTGGTAGAGGTAAGAAAGGGAGTTATTCCAGTAATCACTTGAATGTAGATTCATGTGTCTTATCTTTACAGTCCTCGGTCTGTTGCACAAGGATAGTGCTCATATATCATTCATAAAGTGTATCGTTTATACTGTTTGTAGAGAGATACCCTAGTCTTAAATATGATTTTAATGCAGAGTGATTTTCCACAGAGTAATAGCTTTCTAGTTATTTAATGAAGAACAATTGTAACATTATTCTGCAGGATACACAATTTCACATTGTAAGCAATTTTTCCAGGATATGCCTATCAAGTCTTTCCAGGAGAAACAATGGACCTGCTTTGTTTCCTATGAAGTTCATTGACCCTGTATCAGTGTATATTATATACCCAGGGGGCAGAGTTAAACTAGTGTAAGACCACAGCCCAAGTATTCTTGTTTGTAAATCATCCGTGCTTTATTTGGTTTTTGCACTATCATTTTCTTTGTAGAGCCTTTATTCTTTTCTCTAAAGTGTGTTTGGCTAACAGAGAAGGGTAGTTGCTACAGTGTTTACTGTCACTTAGAGACAGATGATCCACATTACAGAGACACTCTTCTAGAATGTTTCTCATTTAAATACGACATAAATCTAACTCATCATTCTGATCTCTGGGAAGAGTGAGAAAGTAAGTAAAACAGACTTTTTTATAAAATAAGTAGCTATAGAGTAAATAAACATCGGCCAGTTGATGTCTAAAGAAAGATAAAATTCCAGAAAACAAGATCTCAGGTAAGCATGATTGTTTCCATCAGAACTGATATACCAATTTCTCATAGATTTCTCCGATATTCTTCGGGGTATCAAAGGCAAAATTCTTCCTTTATGCTCTGTGGGGAGTTGGAATAGGAGTGCGTTCTGGCCATCATGACCCATTTTAAGCATGAAATGTACAACCACAGAGATGCTAAAAGAGAACTGATTTTTTTTTAAAAAAAAAATATTTTTTCTCTACTTGTTAAGAATGTAACTGTGAGTTACCAGGAAGAAAACATTTTTCATCAGTATTTATTGCTAATACTTAAAATGCAGATAACCAAGGGAAAAATCACTCCTTGTCATCATTTCACATAGAGAAAAGTTGGCTGAAATCAAAGTCCTTCCTTATCTCATCTTTTGATAAAATTGAGGGAGACCAGAGGCTAAGAGGAAAGATGTTTCCCCGGCCCACAGGGAGCTGAGGAGGTGCTGAGAAAAGGGGAAGCAATCCCGGAAGCAAATCGGGCAGATGCCAACCTCCTTCACTCCACATCCCAGTTTCACCTCAAGGACAACAGCACGCAGCCAAGAGCTTTCTCGGTCGTTTATTCCAAGCCTCCTTTTAGAAGATGACATCTCATTGAAAACTGGTGCAAATAATTTAGAAACAAAATAAAAGATAAAGGACAGGAAGCACAGAGATAGACTTTGTGGAGATAGGTATGGAATCTGAGCATGGAGAACACAGGAGGAGAGGGTGGAAGGGGAAATAAAAACGATCAAGATGCAATATGTATGTTACCAACTCCCTCTATGAGGGTGTTTATTCTGTGTCCCAACATACACTAATAAAAGTAAAGAAGAAATTAAAGACAAAAGAAAATCAGTAAGAAATCTTATGTCCCTGGTGCTTCATATGAGAGGAAAAAATCCCTGATATTCATTCCTCCTAACACAAACCTTTATGTGAGGGTTTTTTGGTTAGATAACAGTAAACTGATTTATAAAACACTTAAGTTTCTTATGCTGTAAAGACTGCAAATAAAAACACAGTGAAGTTGTCACTGGAAAGAATTAAAAATACATAAAATTATACTGCAAACCATGTTTTATCATTTTAATCATTTTACCTTTGTTCAATTAAACTAGTATTTTAATGAGGGTGATAGCCTCAAAATAGTTAATATCCTGTTGCTGACTCAAGGAAATTAGTAGAAGACACGCCTCATCATCGTATCATGGACAGAAGGGCTAAGTCACAGGAGATGGGATAAATGAAGCGCAAGTAAAGAGAATGCCCAAAGTCAAATGGAACTCAGACAGAGGCAGCGTGGTTTCTCATTCCTAATTATCCACTGGCACCATATCTTGTCTCATTCTTGTGTTACAAAGTGCAACCCTAAGGAAAAGTTTCACAATTACCATGTTCTTTGATTGTTTAATTTGAATATCTTAGAAACCTTCACCCAATTTCTTTTAACAACTAAGTATATTAGACTTTTCATGGTGCCAAGAAAAAATACATTAATGGATACTTTTTCCTATTTACCTCAGGAAGGTCTCATTTGATTAAAAAATAGTTTATTAGATAACATTTTTTGGACTTCTAATATTTGGACTTTAATACCATCTTTTTCCTTTCCTTCATATCAAAACAAGCTGTTCTTAATTCTTTTAACTAATAATTAATCATGTGAGTGCCATGATTTATGCATTTAAACAAGGCACTCACTGGAGGAGTGAACAATCTAGACGAGGCAGAGAAATAATTGGTAAATGCAGTTCTCCATTCTGCTTACGACTCTGTTAGTTCCATGCACTGACTCTGAGGTCAACAGGTGAAATACTATGGCCTCATTGGACAGTAAAAAACTGAGGCTCAGAGAAATTCTGTGACTCATCTGAGGTTTCAGAGCTAGTAAATGAGCTGGAAATTAAGCTACATCCTCTGACTCTGCTGTTTAAAAACTAGACTTCTAATAATTGCCATCATTCATTAGGCTCCTACCGTGGGCTTTGCACATGTTATTACACTTAATCCTGGAAAAAGCCCCAATCCTTCTCTCTCCGTTTCACAGCAGAGGATATGGAGGTGTGGGAAACTGAATTAACCAAATAAGTGGAAAAGATGGAGTTTGTTCCTGTCCTTTGGCTGTGCCAAAAACACTTTTGGTCCTAAATCTCACAGAAAAGTTCTTTTCTTTTTAAATTTTCTTTCTAGGGCTAAACTATAATGAAATGCTCATGGCTATCTCTCAAAAGTGCCAATCTCCTTTCCTTTTTTCCCAGGTCTTTCGTGGGGGATAGGACACTGCAGTGGGCATTGGAGGGCTGGACTGCCCTTCTCCGTAGCATACAACCATCTGTGCTGCCGTCTGCAGCATCTCCTAAGGAAGCTCTTAACTAAGCTGAAAGGGTTAAAACAGGGAATTTATTAAACCTCTTTTCATTTTAATATGCTAGGAGTTATGCCTTTGCAAACCGCTCTGTTTTGGGGAACAAGGTGTTACTTTGTTAATTATGCTATGGTAGTGTGCAAATGTTAACCTCCACAACTACAGTATCAGGCAGGAATGTGCATTGCATTTGATTCCAGAAAACCTCATTGATCATCTAGCCAAAAATATTTGAGAATAGCACCTGCATCACACAGTATGCAATAAACCAGCAGTAAGTTATCCATTCCCAAAAGGAGAACAGGAAGAACATCAACAAATTACTCTCTGAGAAGACTTTCAAAGCATAACTTAATTATAATGAAGTCCAGAATTAGATCTGTGACTAATGAAACTTACTTACATTGTCTCAAATCCAACCTTATTTCTGATGCTAAATGCATGGATGTGGCCACAAAGCACACTATTATGAAAGACCAGAGGGAACAGTCTTGTCTAGAAAGTCACTGACATTGATTTTACAAAGGTATTGTAAGAAAGAGAAGACCTAGACCCAGTTTGTATTGATGAACTTTTCCTATTATGGGAAAGTTTACATAAGAGACACAGCATTATTCTATTCTAAATTTGGAAGCAGCAGAGTGATTTGAAATTCTGGCCTTGTTTCTAATTACTCTCTCTGGACAACTTTTTAAACTGAGTTCTGAGTATCGCTTTTTCTGCTTGTATATGTGAAACTTGTGTCTTCTTCACAGGACTCGATCTGGGCAGGGGTTGCTTTTATTTTCTTTAAATGTCGGTACCTGAGAGATGGTAATAAGCTTCGTGCTTTTAACGCTGTCTATGAGCTGATTTCAGTGTGGCCCCCGGCAGTGCCCCTCCCTGTTCTCCACACAGGTACACCTGATATCTTCTAGACATCTCAAACTTAAAAACAAAATTCCTGAAACAAATCCCTTTCCCTTCTTGGAATATTTATTTTAGTAAATAATGACTTTATATTCTCTGCCCCAAAACACTCACAGTCATCCTCGACTTCTGTCTTCTCATGACTTCCATTCCATCCACCAGCAAATCCTATGGATTCCACCCTCAAAATACACACAGATTTAATCCCACAGCTAAGAGTAATTCATAACTGTCATTCATTTCTATCAAGCAAAAACTCTTACAAGTATCTTAGGTGTTTCAAGTCACTTAATTCTCAGGACAAGCTTTGGGTTAGGTGCCCGAGTCAAACCAATGCTTTCAGATAGTTTCACTGAATTCAATTTAATTGCCCAACATTGTACGGTTAGTATTTGGTGGAAATAGCATTTGAATTTAGATTTCGCTCCAACATTTTCCCACTATACCACAGTGCCTATTTAGAAAAGACTAAGTGTTTAATTCCTTTAACTACTCTACATCAGTAATGGAAATGGAACCTCTCTTGATATTCAGTTCTCTCTCTCTCTTTCTCTGTCTCTCTCTCCCCTTCCCTTCCTCCCTGACCCTCCCTCTTCTCCTCTTCCTCTCTCCTTCCCTCCAACTCTCCCTTCCTCTCTCCTTTTTTCCCCTTCTCCTTTCCTCCTTCTCCCTTTCATTATCTCCCTTCTTTCCTCCCTCCTTTGAATTTTTATCAACTGCAGGAACTAATGTCCCCTGACTCTTCCTCCAGTTGAAATATTCTGAGATTCAATCACAAGAAACTGGCAAGTCTGTTACAGTCCAACTGCTGGGTTTTCTGAGAGTGCTAGGAGGACTGTGGAGATTTCCTGGAAAAAATGCCACATCTGTGACTTTTAGCTTTAGCTTTAGAAAGGTTCCTGGAGAATGTCACTGAACACCAAATTTAACCTGTCAGTGATATTTGATAGGAGAATAAATGAAACTGTCTGTAAAACTAGGACCTCACTAAAATAAAAATGTTAAATAAATCCAGCTAATGTGTAGGAGACATTTGGAAGTTTACATGACCTACTTAACAGATTGAAAGCAAAGTGTTCAACTATTTCAACTACACAATTCACCGCTATGATAGAAAGGCTAAATCTGACAATGGAATAAATCTGGCTAAAAGTAGTGAGAATGAGTGTGAAATGGCTTGAAATGACCCTTAACTTCGAGCGAGTTGGCATGAGAAAGCCTGGGGACTGTGAGGTGCCATCAGCCCAAGCGTGACTTCTCTTCCAAGCCTCACGACACTTTCCTCCCTCCACCCAGGGATGGCTGTGTTCTCTCCCATGGGCTTGCTGCCTACGAGGTTCACAGAACTCAAAGGTATGTTCTGTTTTACAGTCTGTCTTCCCAAAATGATGTCAAGTTTTTAGAGGAAGGTTGATTCCACACTTTTGCATCCCTGAACCCTGACCCAGTACCATGTGGGTCCTTCACAAGGTGCGCGCTTCATCCACTCTTAAACTCACACCAACAGCAGGACCTGACTTTCAGGGAAGCAGAACAGAGTGTTCCTTGAAACAAAAGCAAAAACCTGATGGTGATCACAAGCTGTTTCCACACAACACTTCTCCATCTGGTGAGGGTGAAAGTAGTTATTCAAGAAAAAGCGAAAATGAAAACAAAGGTCCTAGTGAACAATCTGAGGTGCAATAACTTCTGAGACCTCCTAAACTTTCATGTAAGGCTAATTCCAACTGATGTTCACTTTTGCCATGAAATATCCCTCAAGTCCTTCTCCTCCTGAGACTGTAGGTTTTGGGGGTAGTCACTGCCTCATCACAGAGAGAGAGAGAGAGAGATCCAAGAATGAATGCTCTGAGCACAGAATGAAATTACAGAACCTGTGACAAATGTGCTTCCGGACAATGTCTTTCCATGTGAAAAGTGGTTTTTCAGGAAAGGAAGTGCTAATACACCAAGGTTTAGAGTCAGATGCCATTAGAAAAGACTCTCTCTCTCCCTCCCTCCTTCCTTCCTTCCCTTCTTCTCCTTCTCTTGTTTTTTTGTTTTGTTTGTTTTGTTTTTTTTTGCTGTGCCTGTGTCCATGTGCGCATGCACACAGGTTGGAACTCTAAATGGACTAGTGTTGCAGCCTCTGCATCATCTGTGTGTATCATATTAGTCAAGGCTCTGCATAGAGCCAAAACCAATGGAGACAGATAAGCAGGTAGGTAACACACACGTGATGAACAGCTGATGGATGAATTATAGATAGATAAGATAGTCTCAAGAGACTAAGTCATGGGATTATGGGGCTTGCACATCTAAAATATGTTAGACAAGAGACAACAATTCATGTAGTAGTTGATGTTCACTCCGGTACGAATGGACATTGATGCAAAAGTGTATGTTGTATTGCATTTGAGTAGGAGTTTCTTTCCTTCTTTGTTTCTCTGTCTGACTTTGGCTCATCCTCCTCCATATAGGAATTTTTCATTTTCCTCCATCCAACTATCCAGAGTTCTGTCCCATGGCCCCATTAAGGACATTATTGTTCCTGTCTCTGAGCCAGTGGGTGGTCTGGCCCATATCCTGCTGGTAAGACAGAGTCAGCTTCTTCCTCATTATGTAAGACGTGGGCCACAGGCAGAATGTTCACAGCTGTGTTCATCTTCCTTTCTCTTGTTTAAAGAAGTAAAGCTGGTCACAGTCACCCATCTCACCCAGAGCACAGTGATTCTCCATTAGCACACAGGACAACTGCTAACACTTCTGCCCCCCTGGACTCCATGGCCCTAACTTTCTGCTCGTATGAGTGCTCCTGTGTTTCTCAGGTTTACCTAACCCTCACTTCTAGAGGTGCAAAATTGACTTTTGCTGTCTTTTTAAATGTTTATTGTTGCTGATAAATATGTATATATACATATCATATTCTATAAAAACATCATATATAATTTATCACTGCTGGGTTTGAAGCAAAAGAAAGAATGTCAAACTATACATCTACTGTGCCACCCTGATTAATTCTCTCCTGACAAATTGATGAAAATATCCATTTCGTCATGACCAATTTTCCATAAAAACTAGTTTGATTAATATCTTTCAGTTATTAAGAAACAGGAAAGCATTTTGTAAGGTAATGAGGACTTATTGGTGTGACACAAGAGGCACTGAAGATTAAAACAATTTAGATACAGTAAGCAAATGGGCTTCCCTGAGAGCTAGATGATCTTCACACAAAGACAGCCAGGGCTAGAGCTCATCAGCCACTCTGTGATCCATACCTCGTGGCTTCTGCCAGTTCAGTCTCTCTTGACTCCCTTTATATTATGCTTGACTCTCTCTGTCTCTCTTAGTTTCCATTTTCTTCTATGATCTATTTTGATCTTTCCTACCATAAAGTCAAACTTCTCAGAAAAGAAAATCCTATGGGTTTGTTAATGTTGCTTCCAACAAGAGCAGGGCTTCCATCCTTCCTCATTCAGGGCTCCATCCTAGGTGGCTCAGATTTTGTATGCCCTGACAGCATTTCCAGTTCTGTCAGAAGCAGCCAAGTCCACAGCACCCAGTGCAGGGAAACCTAGATACAGAACGGCCTCTTACTTCTTAGTTCAGAAGGGGAAGTGGATGAAACAGGCACTTTAAAAGGATAAACTGTGCAGTGCTGAGCTGGTTTAAGTCTTTTCTGACCCTTACCCCAGGGATCTACAATTATCTTCATGGTAATTGAGAGTTCTTCTCAAATATCATTATAGGATTCCTTTTATCTAGTAGTAAATTCTAATTTGTGGGTAGTAATTTTTTCTTGTGAAATTATACACTTGGGGTCTGCTAAGTACTTCTTAAGATTGCAAAACATATACAAGCATTTCTCAAAATCATGACTCCAGAGCGAGATGTGCTATTGTAAGAAAGACAGAAATCCCTACGGGTATAAGCTTACCAACGATAAAGTCCATTTAACTGCCATCTGTGTTTTGCAAGAGCCACCCTAGTATCAGTAAACAGCTGTTCCAAATGACATTCAGAAGCTTCATGTGAGCAAATAGACAACAGCCACAGTTGAAGGGACCTCTGTTTGCAATCCCTAATCAGAAGTCAAAGAATAGTGACACGTAAGTTCTGTTACCTGGTTAGATATCCACCTGTGTGAAAGCCGACATTATTACTCCACTAGACACTCCTTAAAGGAAGATGACAAAATGTAGTTACTATGCTAGAAACTCCCTCAGTTTCCAAAATTCTCTCTGTTGAGTCCATTCTCTTCATGGTACAATGGTGATGGAAACAGATCCTTCCACATTCTCTAACGGGAGTTCAGCAACATTCTTCCTATTCCATCTCTGGCCACTGGCTTCACACCTCACATGATGTTGGTAAAATCCCCATGGAACAAGAGGCCCAGAGGAGATGATGCCTGAAAGCAGGAAAAAAAGGCTAATTGTGCTACAGAAGGAGAGAGGTATTTCTGGCACTGGGTATTAGATTCATTTTCCCAGGAAAAACGTATCAAAATGCTGGTGAAAACAACAAAAAATACATCTTCCTAAAAGCTTCGATGAGCAGCACCACAGCGTGATAGGCTGTGGCCGTAATTTAAGTGAACGCTAGACGTGATCCTAAGAAGCCACCTGTGCTCCTTTGGTCTCAGGGCCTTTGCCAAAGTGGTAACTGCAGTGGTGGATTTTAAGTTCTCATTAGGGTTCACGGATTAGAGACAAAGTGGGTCATCTAAGAATACACTTTTCCACCATAAATCTGGGACTTCATAGGGTTCTATTTTCAGTTCAAGGATTAACTGGAAGAAGAATGATCAGCATAACTACAGCCTTACTGAAGATGGCTAAGAAAACTGCTTAGCTGTTTTGGCAAAAAGCAAAGCAGAGGAGAAAGAAAGAAAGAAAGAAAGAAAGAAAGAAAGAAAGAAAGAAAGAAAGGAAAGAAAGAAGAAAGGAAGGAAGGAAGGAAGAAAGAAAGAAAGAAAGAAAGAAAGAAAGAAAGAAAGAAAGAAAGAAAAGAAAGAAAGAAAAGAAACAAAGAAAGAAAGAAAGAAAGAAAGAAAGAAAGAAAGAAAGAAAGAAAGGAAATTGACAAGTTAACTTTTGCACACAGTTTTTGCCCAAATTCACATAAGCAAACTCAAGTAGTACATTTAAAGACTATCCAAGCTGAGTTGATTCCCAGCCACCTGGCAAAAGCAAATTCAAACCCAATCTGGAGGAATTTACCTCCATTCCGGAGCTCAACTGCTTCCCACAATTAGTTCTCCAAGAAAAAAAAAAAAAAACAAAGAACAAAAACAAACATTTCACAGTAAAAATTAAAAGCCAGGCTTGAAAATATCTGAAAAAGTGAAGGAAACAATGATCATGTAAGCTTGTGTCAGAAGCAAATAAACTTTTAAAAATCGAAAATATGATTGAAAATAAAAGTAAATGGATAGACTTCGCAGTATACAAGACAGAACTCAAGTGATACTTGACTATTTTTCCAGATATGGTGAGAAATCAAAGTATAATTTCCAGAATCCCAATGAATCTCAAACAACATAAATAAAAATAAATTGATGCCCAGTGACAGCAGAATGAAAACCATGAAAAAGTATAACCTTTAACAAAGCACAGATAGTGACAGCTCAGGAGTGTGATTAGACTGACAAATGAATTCCGAATTACAGCAGTAGAAGCCTACAACAGTATGGTATAAATGTCTTGATATAATTAAGCTTCAGTTACTTATTGCTTGATAATAACCTGCACCAAAATTTACTAGCTTAAAACCACAATGCCAATATATTTACTCAAGAATCTACAATTTTGGCAAAGAATGGTGAGGATTCTCAACTTTGTCCCATGAAGCATCGGGCTGGGGGTTGAAAGAGCCACCTGAGCCAGAGTCCACTCACATGAGAGACAAGTGCTTCTGATGTGGGCCTCTCTGCACACTGCCTGAGCTTCCTCACACCACCATGGTTGGATTCCAACAGCAACCATCTTTTAAAGGCTGAGCAGAAATACATGGGATTTTATGACCGAAAGACATATATAAGGTCACTTCTACCATAAGCAGTTGGTCAAGCAAATTACAATCACTGCTCGGACTAGATCAAATCAAGGAAGAAAGGGAAGGTTTCATAAGAGGAAACAGGATGAGAGATACCTTTGGAACATGCGATTGAATATAATTCTCCATCTGATCACAAAATTCACATCCCTCCCACAAGCAAAATATATTCAGCCACTCCCTTAAGACTTCAAATCTCATAACATAGTTTAGTTTAAACTTAAAATGTAGAGTGTCATCTCCTAAACAAGATGTGGCTGTGGACAAGACATCTCAAGGGCAGTCCCTCAGTGACAGCTCTTTAAGTACCATCCTTCTCATGGACAAAAGAATAGTTACCTCACTACACAAATAATCAACATAAAGTGAGGGGGAAGGACTTTGGACTTTCCTACATAGTGTGATGAAAACGCAGTGGTACCCAGCAGCCCCTGATCTATGAAATGTGACTGAAATATATGATGAATGTTTACATTAGAAAACATCACAGCAAAAAAAGAAAACATTGCCATTAACCCTCCTCAGAATTCTCCCTCTTGCTTCAAACTCACTTATTCCATCATTCTCGTCACTTTCTCGCCAGACATTGAGGCAGATACTACAACACAACTAAAGACACTCACTAAAGAAGACTTAGAGAACTGCTTCAGAAAGTGCAAATGACAGGGCACATAATGCTCAAACCTAGAAGGAGTATTCTGAGGCTACTTGACAACATATGTATCTCTGTAATAATTTTTAATATTCACCATATTTTTGATCATGCAACCTATAGTGATTCTGACACCCAGTTAAGCATACATTGTCAGTTGCTTCATTAGTTCTAAATCCTATTCCTTGGAATTATCCTCCATAGTTTTGTTCTGTCTTTCTGAAATACCTTTCTTTTTTCTTTAAAAGTGGCCCACCCAGGTTTGAAGCTGAGTAACTTCCTCAGCCAGATGAATCAAAGTTTCACAGTAAAAAGCCTCCTCTTATTTTGTATTAGATCTGTCTTTATAGTTCATCATAAAAGTATTTATTTTAGAAAGTTTTCTAAAACATCATGGGGTTTTTTTTATCAGTCTTATAAGAGTTTTCTCTGCTAGCCAAAAGCCAAAACCACAAAAATTTTAAGATGGACTTTCTCTACGCCCCCTTGAAGCTGTTGCTAGACAATGCCCTCAAGATTCTGATAAGCCCTGTTGTTTAAAGGTTAAAATCTGTGAGAAAGGTATGTTTTAAGATCTTTGCACTAATGAAATTTAAAGCTTGAAAGGAAAAAAAAAAGATCCTGAGAGATTCAAGAGTCACAAAAAGATTCTACAAAATAACATCTTTTATACAGTGTTTAACAAAAAGCCTTACAATTGTCTCTGGCTTTCATCTTTAGCCTAAGGCTCTTCCTTTCTTTAAAAAGTACTTGAGTTCTAGGAAAGTTGGGAGGGACCTAGGTTCTTTACATTTAACAATCCAAAGCTGGGAAGCTCTCATGTCAACAACCCAGCCAGAATGAGAGGAAAATCATGGTCATTCGTGTGCAGTGATTTAGATCTAGATATTACTATGGCACACACCATTTTCTTACAGTTTATTTTTTTTTAGTTTAGTAAAATGATCACATGAAACTACAAAGGAGTTCATGGTTGGGTAGTCTGCTGCCCAGTTAAAACTCTGTATATATGTAAGTGAGAAAAGATGTCAACAATTGACAGTCACTGCCACCATCATGAGACTGAAGTGGGTTTTTAATGCCACGCTGCACTCCTGCTCAGTCTACTGTCTGCTAGTCTTTAACCCATCAAGTCCTACCTCCACCATTCCATCTTAAATTAACATCTTCCCCTATATTCAACTCCAGGTCTTGGTTCCTGCCTTTCTGAGAACTTTGAGGCAATCAGCAAGGAAGTCCCTCATGCTCTCCTGCATTTGCACTCCTATCTTCCTGACTGGCCTCAGTCACTATTTTCTCTCCTACACAAATCATTTGTGTTCCCATAAAAGTAAAGCTTCACTTGCCCATTGGATCATATACCCTGCCATCTACACAAGGACATTGGTCAGGGCTGGGGATTTAGCTCAGTGGCTTAAGCGTTTGCCTGGCAAGCACGAGGTCATGAGTTCGATCTCCGGCACAAAAAAAAAAAAAAAAAAAAGAGTCTCACAATGGTCCCTTCTTTTTCCCTCACATCATCTACTTTTCCTTTTTCTAGTTTATTACCAAGCGTGCTGTTATTTCTCCCACCTTATCAATACTGTTGACTTCCATATTCCTCCTCTCCAACTATCTTCCAATTTCTGCCCTTCATCTTATTACCAAAAAAAAGTATCTATACTTACATCATCAGTTTCTCTCTTCTTATTCTCATTTGTGTCAGGTCTGGTCTGCTCTCTCACACACACTCCACAGAATTTCTCGTGAGCACAGAGCAATTATCTGCTCCTTACATTTTACAGCTCCACTCTCAATCTTACCTGACCGTCACATTCTTTGATCTAGATGGTTTCTCTTTACCCAAAATATTGTATTCCTTAGACTTTCAGATCTCTACCCTCATCTGATTTCCCTACCATCCAGGCTAATGCTGGCCTCCTGTACTGGCTTCTTTCCTTCTACCTGACATCCAAATACTTTAGTGAATAAGAATTGAACCCTTTGCCTTTTCTCTTTTTTATCTACTTTTTGCCCCTTGTGATCTCATCTAGTTTTATGTTCTATGTGCAAAAATCTTTCAGATTTGTACTTGTCACCCAGACTTCTCTTTGAATACCATATAGCCATCTGCTTATCTAAACTCTTCTTGCATATCCATAAGCATCTCAATTTTTTCCTATTAAAGTCATTTATATTTCTACAAAATATGTTCTTTCTCTATCTTCAGTTATCTCAGAAAATGACAAACTGTACTCTTGCATTTCTTTTCAAACCAAAAATCTTGAGTTATCCTTGATTACTCTAATTCAAAGAATCCTGCTGATCCAATTTTCAAAATAAACCATGGGTTCAATTTTAATTACTTCCATTAGCATCACTCAGGTTCAATCTGTGACATATTTCTCAGTTAGATGACAATAGCAATCCCTATGGTCTCTTGCTGAGGTTATTGAATTGTGATTTGACTCCTTATTCTCACTTTTGACTCATGATTGTCTTTCTTCAGCACTCCATCCTGAATTTTCTTACTGAACTGAGAGTCAGATTGTGTCATATCTCTTCTCAAAACCAGCCTTTTACCTAGAGTAAAAAGTAAAGTTATTATAATGACCTATGGAATCTGGACCGTCCACCTCTCCCATAACCTGCAGTCATTTCATCCATCTAGTCTCCATATCCCTACATCCTTACAAACATATGCCTTGGCTGTGGCACCGCACGTGTGTTCTGCCTGGAATCAACTTCCTAAATACATTTGCAGGACTCCAAAGTCCACTCTTTCAGGTTTCATCTAACTGTTGTTTTCCCAGTGAGGATTTTCCCAAGATTTAGGATGTCTTCTTTCAGGTGTCACATATAAAATTAGAAACAATACCATAAAACACCTGTGTGTCATGTCCTTTTCCCATGCTTTTTCTTCACCTTAGCTACAAAAAAACAAATCATATGCTATTTGTCATTCCTTTTTAAATATTAATAGGATTACATGTTACCTAGTAATCTTATTAATTGAAAGATTCTGGGCAAGTGAGTCGGAATATGGCCAGGGAATCTGCATTTCTAGCAACTAATCAAATCTAGAGGCTTAATCAGCACTGCCACATAGAAATATAATGCAGGTGCACATTACATTTAAATTACCTAGTAGTCACATTTTAAAAATAAATAAATACACTGTGTGTGGGCTGCTTGGGGGAGAGCCAGACACCAGCCCTCTCCTGTGAGTCGGCACTATTTGTGGACTGCAGGGAGGAAAACAGGAAGTCAACAAGAAGCTAAGACCTCCTGTGTGTTGGCACTATGTGCAGACTGACTGGAGGAGAGCCAGACACCAGCCCCTTCTGGCACACGGGTGCAACGGCGAACAAGAAGAGCCAATGTCCTCCCACTGTCCCCCATAAGCAACTGGCTGATCCAGAGAAACGCAGGCTATGATGATAGCTAATAAAGTAAAACACAAAGTAATGCTTATAGTTTTTAGTGTTTCACTGACTTTGCAGGCCTAAAGCTGGTAGTCTGATCAGTCTATTCAGAGGATAAAAATATATAATGTAGCATGTATGGGGGAAATCTCCTGAAGGTGGTGGCCATTGTTAATTCCCTATTATCTTGTTTTGAAATCCTGTATCATTCTCATTGTTTTGTTTGGTTGGTTTTATTCTGTTTTATCTTGTTTGATTTTGATGTATCTGATGGCATGGGCAACTATTTCAAAGACAACAAGATATATTATAGTAGCCATTTTGAATTTACTTGTTTTGAAGTCCTGTATTGCATTCATTGTTTTGTTTTTATTGGTTCAATTCTATTTCTGTTTTGTTTGATTTTACTATATCTGAAGGTATGGGCAGCTATTTTGAAGACAACAAGAGGCATTATGGTAACCATTATTGACTTCCTATTATTTTGTCTTGGTCACTTGCACTGTCTTGTTTTGATTGGCTTTATTATGTTTTATGTTCCTTGGTTTTAATTCCCTCTAAAATAAAATTTAAAAAATAAATACATAAAATTAACTTGAATATTATATTTCAAGAAAACTCAAATCTTAACAGTTGACCATGTTTTCAATAAACACGTATAAATGACATTTTTACATTACTTTTCAAAGTGTCTCTAAAATTCAGTGTATAATCTTTCCTTAAGGCACCTCTCAACTTCAACTGGTCACATTATAAGTGCTTAATACCCACACACATCTAGAGGCTACCATATTGGGCAAACTAGATTAGGATTTATTATTTGTCCTTCTATTATTTTTCTCCCTCTAAAATGAAGCTACAAAAAGATACACATAATTGTTTCTGTAAATTGATACATTACCTTGTGCAGACAAGAGTGCCTGGATTTAATAACTCTCAGAAATATTTGAATGCATGGATTGACGACTATTTTAGAGAACTGACAGAAACATGAACTTTGCTGTGTTTCATGCTATTTCCCAGAATCTCCCACAGGAAATGAGTTCCAGTCACCCACAGTGGTCACTTGCCCTTTATTGGCTCCATCCCCTCCCTGATCTACCACTTGCCAAGTGAACTATTTCTTATCTTGGGAACTGCTTGGGCAGAAACCCAAGAAGCTGGTCTCAACCTGCATTCATTGTTTCTGCATGGAACCGCCTGTGGGTCCTTGTCTTTGACTTCCTCCCTCTACAGGAGGACAGCAAAGATCACTTGAAAAAGAGATGTGAGACTCAGTTTAATTCTGAGAAGAGTCCCTCATGCAGGTGACATTTCCTTTTCCACCCACTACCAGATTCAAAGAAAGTAATTTGTTAGAAAAAAAAATTAGTGAATTATCACCAGGGGCCTATTAGCATCCCTGGAAAAGTTAAATGTGAACTACATCCCAGAAATTCCTCAGGAGTGACAAGGCTTTCTTTATTTTTTGCTTTGGTGTTGACAACTGAGATAAAATGCACACAAAACAGTTCTTGCAATACTTCAGCAAGGGCTGGACAGTGCCACTTCATCTTAAGGGACAGGAACAAAAAGCCTTTTATGTTGGATTACTTCTCCAAAATCAACATTTTTGAAATGGTACCCTTTCTCATCACCTTCTCCTCTGAAGCATAAATGTTTTAACCACCTCTTTGAATCTCAAGAGTTAAGCCACAGGGTCTGGATACAAATACTGTGCTCAAGTATTAAATGCTAACCAGATCAGCTATCAGCTGTAACTCTTGGGGGTTTTTAGTAGGATATAGCTGTCCAAAAAAGGAAACATTTTTGTTCCAACTTAGCAAATTCTGTAGCTCTGAAATCCAGAGTTCTGGATCATATTTGTTTTGACAATGCATACCTCAGCTTCTCCTGAGAAAGTTCCTTCTCAGTTGTGAAATGATGGCTTCAGTTAGACACTGTTACCCCAGTCAGAGACTGAGATTGTGTTTCAATGGACTGTCAATGTTTTACTCTGCCATCTTTGACATAAATTGTTTTTTGTCTGTGGCGCTGCTCCAGCCCTGTTCCACAAGACTACCCATGATGGTAAAAACATATGCCTTGCATAATAGAATTGTTGAAGCCACTTGAGTGACAATGGTGCCATATCCTTCTTCCTACCTGTGAACACTCCAATATTAAAGTACAATAGAATCATTGTTATTTTTGTTCAAGAGCTCCAAATAGTACATGCCCAAAGTTGGCAGTCACTAGATATTCTCAAATGAATGTATAAATGAATTATTGAAAAGTTAGCAATGTAGCAGCCACTAGTGGACTAGGGTAACATCACATTAGATAACTCTGGATCAAGGCTGGCAAAATGAAATAACTTTTATCTAAGAAAGTCAAAAGATTATAAAGTCAGAATTACCTTTGTAATAAAGTTGATATTCCATTTTAAAGTTATCCCCTGAGGAGAGCTATTACCAAACATTATTGAAGAGATTTAAAATCTATTTGTTGCTTAAGAACAAATACCTGCCTCCTCTATAGGTATTATCAACCATACAATTATCTAAGAACACCAAAATTATTCTGACCCAGTTTTCTCTTTGTTTCTAATTTGCTCTGTGATATAGGCTCTTTCACTCAACTGCTCCCATTTTAATTTACTCATTTGTGTGAGAAACACAGGTTGAACATCCCTAATTTTAAAAAAGTCTGAAATCTAGACATCTGAGAAGTCTAAAACTTGTTGACCACTGACATGATGCCACTAGTAGAAAATTCCACAGTACAAAATTTTGTTTAACTTACAAAATTATTTTAAAATCTTGTATAAAATTGCCTTCAGGCATGTGTATGAGGTATATAGGAAACCTAAGTGAATTTCCTACATAGACTTGGGTGCAATTCTTGAGATATTTTAACACATATGTGAAAATATTCCCAAAAAACACCTGAAACACTTTTAGTCCAAAGTATTTCAGATAAGGGATACTCAACCTGTACTCACTTCTTCTTCTTGTGGTTCTATCCAACTTAACTTGAATACCTTCCTCTCAAAATATGAAACTTAGCATCTTTTAGCTTATGATATTATTGGTCAGCTACTGCTGTGTAATAAATATACTCCTGACTGGCAGCAATGGCTCTTCTCCACATATCTCATGTTGGCTGCTAGGGCAGGAGGATAAAGAAAAAACATCAGTTGGGAAACCCCCACCAAACAAAGACTTTGCAACCCTCCACCAGCATCACATTGAATAAAGTCTCTCTGCTTAGCACCAGCATGGCCATGTACCACTCAGATATCCTGTGGCAAGGAAGACACCAGCTGCTGCTGTTCTGCACTTAGGCCCCAATATCATTAGTAGAACAGTAATTGCCAACAACCTGGATTAAGAGACATGGGAGTGATTAGCAAAGCATATTCTTAGGTGTGTCTTAGTGGTTCATGAGTGTGGCTTGGTGACCATTTCTGGTCCCTGTGCTTTCCTCTCTGGTCCTCTTCCCACCTGTTTTGCTCCAGCATACACTTATCCCACAGTGTTTCTGCACTGACACCCACAAATCATGAACTGAAACCTCGGAATCCAGGAGTCAAAAATAAATTTCACTTCCTTTAAGTTCCACTTCCTTTAAGTTTGTCTCAGTGATGGAAAAGCTGAGTAATATACCCATATCTATGCTGAGGCCTCACTTTTCCCAGGCTGCTCTAAGCCAAGGACTAGGCATGAGAATGAGAGATAATAATGTATGTTCAAGTCACTCAGTAGGGCACTTTGGCTTGAGCCCTTACCACCAGTCTGGCCAAAACTTTCCTAAAACTCTAGCACAGTCTGACTTATCCCCAGTCTTCTGTCTTCCTCTCTCTTGTACCAAAACCTCTTCCCACCTTCTTGGTGTCACTCCTTTATCCTTCACAAACAAGTCACTTGATCAGTTCCCAAATCAGGGGATGGGAAATTCTCCTGCTTCACTTTTACACTATGGCAAATATGTAGATATGTAATTGTAACACTTCTACAGAGGCATAAAATAGGGAAATAATTATTTTATTTACCAGAGTAATAGCCTGAAGTATAATATATGAAGGTGCCATGTGGAAAAGTTATAAAGAAATTCAATAGGGGAATGATCTTAGTGATATTTTTTGTCACTGCAACAAAATACCCAACACCCAGAGTTAAAAGAGGAAAGGTTTATTTAGTCAAAAGTTTTAGATGTTTCAGTTCATAATTAGCTGGCTCCAAGGCAGGGTGGATTGGCAGGGATGAATGGTTCATGGTGGGCAGACTATAGCAAAATAACAAGGGAGAAGGAGAGGAGACAAGCCTCCTTCTGTCACTTATATTGTATGCAGGCTGCCTGCCCTAGGGCAGTTGTAGCACTCGCACCCTGAATCCCAGAATCAATCACAACCTCTGATTCTATCATCTCTGTAAAACATCCTATGACTACATAAGACTTTAGGGGGACATCTAGACACAGACCATAACAGGAATCTTAAACCAACGTTCCCTCCCTGATCTAGTGGCTAATCAAATGACTCTGAGATAATCAAAAGAGAAATTATCTGGGTTTGTCTGACTAAATCAGAAGGCCTTCAAAGAATTCATTCTTTCCAGGGACTCTGAATGGATAGGTGATACCTCAATTCATGAACTTAATTCTTTCTGTGATTCTGGTCACAGAATTCATACCACAGTTCTGGTTGCAACCAAATACTGGATATTCTGCAACTAGAATCATGGAAAGAATTGAATTCATGAACTGAAGTACTACTGTACTACCACATGGAAGAGGATTATGCAGTAATGGTTTGAGATGCCCTCTGAGTACTGAGAGAAGTCTTACCCAAAAGCCAGTAAGAAAATGGGGACCTCAGTTCTAAAACCCTGAGGAACTGCATTGTACTGACCACCCACAAGTCTGAAGAAGAATCTACACCTCACATGAGATTGCAGCCTCAGACAGTACCTTCATTTTTGGCTATTCCTGTACTGAACAGGGAACCCAGATGACCTGTGCTCAGACTCCTGGGCCATGAACCTGTAAGATCATCCAGGTGTGAAGTTTTAAAGAGCTTAATTTATAAAATAGCAATAGAAAATTAATACAGGAAGACAACACAAACTTATCAGGAATAGCACATCAATATTGTGGGTCTACCAAATTTGAACAAGTTCTGCAAAATTAGAAAATGCTTTGACCCAAAAGCAATGCAATGCAGATGCACCCTTGATTTTCTGTCCTAACTGGGCGTACCTGACAGCTGAGACCTGTTCCCTAGCTGGCCATCCTTCCCATTAATTGTAGTAGTGTCCCCCATACCCTTCTCAAGCATGTCTCATCATGTCCCTTCCAGCCACAGATGATGTCATCACCCAATTTCAGCCACAAGGAACAATAAATTCCATTTGTGCTTATGCCATTTTAAGTGTACTGTTTCTTGCCACTCTGCTTTGGGTTTTTTATTTCTTGGAATGAAGGATTCCTGGTGAATAAGTCTCTATCACTCCTTCTCTATATTGTTTAGTAGCCCAATGTCTTGAAAAATCTGTTCCATTTTCCTACCCATCATACATCATTTCACTCTCACTCACCACCCCCTAACTTTGCAGGAAACATCTTTCACTAGATTTCCTGACAGACTCTGTGGTTAGTGCCTTGGTCACTTCTCAAAGCTTGTTGGACTTGATGTTTCTACAGCATTTAACATTACTGACCCCTTTTCTCCTCTAGAAATATGTTCATTGGGTATTTTATTTTTACCTAGTACTTTGGTATTTTCTTCTTAGGAAACTTTTTGCTTCTTCTTCTCCTTTTCGTCTTACTTCACCTCCTCCTCTTCCTTCTTCTTTATCTTCTTCTTTCCCTCCTCTTCTCTTCTCTTCTTTTCCTTCTCCTCCTTTCTCCTTCCTCTTCCTCCCCTTCCTCTTCATCCTCTTCTTCTTTCTCATCCTCTTCTTCCTTCTCATCTTCTTCCTCCTTTTTCTTCCATGCAATGATAATATTCTGAAGTGGTTTTACTAAATGGCTTAAATTATCAACTTGGATGTTTGGCACCATTTTCCTTCCCATTTCTCAGAGAAATTGTTATCAGCTGATGATGCCACTTCCAACATGTCTCCCAACCCTTCTCACCTCTCTCCATTCCAAATCCCACCTTCACCACTCAGGCAAATGATCACACCAGTGCCCTCTCTGGGTTCAGGGTCTCTGTTCTAACCTTAAATCAACCCATTATCCTCTCCATGATAGATCCACCTTGCTACAAAGTCAATCTGGCTTCATCACTCCACCATTTGAGACGCTTCAGTGCCTCCTCAGCTTTCACAGACGTGTAAGTTACTTTTCTCTCATTGCTGAGACAAAATACCCAAAAATTAAGGGAGGAAAGGTTTATTTAGCTCAGAGATTGAAGAGATTTCAGATCATAATATGGCTCCAAGGCAGGGTGGCATGGCAAGGGGCAACCATTCATAGTGGCAAAAGATAGCAAAAGCAACAAGACCAAAAAAGTGGGGGAGGAGAGCAAATCTTTTTTGCCCTCTTACATTGTAAGCAGGTCATCTGCCCTAGGGTAGGTGTAGCATTCACACCATCTCTGTGGCCTTCTCTTGCATAGGATCTGGATGCTTAAAAAGTGAGGACCCTGGTCTCCTGCTGAGTCACTTAGTTAAAACTTTTCAAGTTGATGCGATAAAGTCAATCATTAATACATTTAGGGTGTAAACAGTTGCCCTAGGGCATGTTCTCTACACCCTAAGATGTAGAATTTCCAAATTACAGTTCTTCTTAAGCTTCTAAATTTCTCAAGTTGACACAGTGAATTGGTCCTAACAACAGAGGAACCTCAGCACAGCTGCAGGGCCTACGTGATCTGACACTCACCTTCACACTTCCCTTTCCAACTGCACCCTTTGTACTGTGCTTCCCACATTCCAATAACCAGTTTCCTCAGGTTTGCTGAAACTTTCTTCTCTCTATTGCTCTAGTTTCCTCTGGGAAGAATCATTTTCAGCCTCTGCTTCCATCATATCCTTCCTCCAGTATATCTTCCTGATTCTACACACTAGGTGAATGCCCCAACACCTCCGCAATGCTCCCTTTGCTTTTGACTATTTTTAACTGATTAATTACTTGTCTTCCATCTCCATGAGAGCAGTCATCACGAATATGTTGCCTACCTCTGTGTCCCAGCACCTAGCACATAGATGCTCACTATTGCTGACTCAACATTGGATGACTATGTTCTATGTGACATGGATGCAACTATTACTGCTCTTGTTACTTCTGAGGTCCAGATCTGCATCTCAGAAAATATACCCTGCTTGTCCTGTGGTGAGAGACCACCTTAAGCACCAACTGGGTGCCACATCATGTCTGAAGTTGCCAAGGCTGAACTCCCTGGACAGAGATGAAGCAGGCTTCAACACTGGAAACCTTCACACTAGCCTCTGTCATATCTAACTCTTTCAATCTCCAGCCATCAGGACACAGGGGTCTCCCTTGCTAGTCAGCCTTTGTTGTAAATAAATTAACTTTAGGTACAGATACAGAAAAGCCTTGCCTTTAGATCAAGAGTTCTTAACCTAAGGTCCACTGACCACAGAATTCAGGGATTCTCATTTTCACTACTCTCTAACTAGTATTTAACCTTTTCAATAACATCAATGCAGAAAACAAACCATGGTAGTTAAGAGAGTTTGTGACACTGCTACTCAGAACAACACATACATGTTCACATCATACTATGGATATTGAGACATCACCAAATATCATTTGTGCTTATCAGTACTCAGAAATACCAAAGCTACAAAACCTATCACTAGGTCTTATCATCTGATCCATTAAAAAGGAAAGGTATATATTATCCTATAAACATCTGTCATCTCTTACTGGTTTGGTGACTGTATTTGGGAAAAAAAATGGTAATTTTTTAATCAATGTACTATAGTTTATGCTTTAAAAAAATTATGCTGAGAACTGGTCCAGAATTGCACCAAACTGCCACAGGAAACCAAGGCATAGATAATATTAAATTATTTCTGTATTTATTTGCTCTATGTGTTTGATATTATAAAAATGAATATAGTAGAAACTAAACATTCAATATAGCTTTAAAGTAGATCTTGCAGATACAAGATCTGTAGCTCTTCATAACTATTATCTCTACAATGAAGAATTATTTTTTATAGCACAGAGAATTAAACCCAGGGTTTTCACATTGACCTTTTTATTTTTTTAAATTTTTTTATTTTTATTTTGAGACAAACTCTTACTAAGCGGCTACTTTTCCCAGAAATGTAAGAATTTAAGAGTCTATTTTGAAATCTGAAAACTATGGTTTCTTTCTCTTTGCTTTCTTTTTTAAGAGAAAAAAATGCACATAAAAATTTTAAAAAACCAAATTTTTAAAAGTCCAGTCGACAGCAACAAAAACAACAAAGACACAAGTGATACAGAATTTCAAAACAAGATAATGAGTTTTATATTGCATATTGTTATCTTCAAAATAGTTGCGCATTTTTTTCTTCACCCATCCCAACCTCCCCTGTGGAATGGATGCTTCTGATAGAACTGGGAAAAGACCAAGTATAAGGAAAGTGGAAATGGTGAATCAGTTAGTACTGCCATGTATTATTCACCCAAAAGTGCTTGGGAATTAAAAGAGAAAGAGGCTCCTTGGTGCTTTTGATGCATCACTGAAGACTCCGATTGTCTCTGTCACCATTTGTCCTCCCTCGGTTTGACATGAAAAGTGACTGTAAGGTCACACAGTGAGGTTTTCCAGGAACAGGAAAGTTGCTACCAGCATTAGCCTTGGTTACCAGGGACCCTGAGTGGATATGCACAGGTGCAGCCCAGCCAGCTCCTCAGCAGAGCTTATCTGCAAGAGCTGCCACAGCTGCTTTCCACACCATCTGGAAACTCTAGTCCAGGTGGGCAGTGCCCCCTTCCTGCCCACTGTCCAGCCAGAAACCTCAAATGTCAGTCTGATGGCCATGACCACTGGAATTTAATGGGTGACATTATGACATTAGATTCAATGTGCTGCAACCACTTCTCCTGCCCCCACCAGATAGAGGGAGGAAATCAGTTCATTCCAGCTTAAGTGAAAAACCTCCAAGGAGCTGAGTGTGGTGGTGCACATCTGTAATGCCAGCACCTGGGAGGCTGAGGCAGGAAGATGGCCACCCTGGGCCACATAGTGAACTCAAGGCCGGTCTGAACTGCACAGCAATACCCTGTCTCAAAATAAACAACAACACTCAAACCACAGCAACAACAACAATCACAACAATAACCTAAGGAGCCAGTGTGCTATGTACTTAAAATCCATTTTACTTTTCAGTTTCTTCTTTGTGTATTTTTCCCATTCAAGCATCTGCAGTCATCCCAGACATGCATGAATTTATGATGCCATTAGGGTTTTGAAAGGCAAGTACATCTCTTCCCAGATGTCACTTTATATAAAGCATTTTCTTCTTCTTCACCAGTTCAAATAAACCAAGCCATGGGTCTAATTTGAATGAAGGCACAGGCCTCGTTCTGTCACATTCCAGATGTTGAAGATAAATATTATGACAGTCTGGACACACGGTGCGTCTCTGCTAGGAGGAATGGCACAGGCTTCTACCAACACAGGCAGCACAGGACAGGGTCAGCAACCGCCCTCTCTTCTCCTGCCACCTCTGTCCAGCTGCTGGCAGAAAGCCACCCAGTTTACCATGCAATCTTTACAGGACTTCAGAATCCAAGCGGTTGCTGGAATACATGGTTTTATGCACGATTTTTTAATTGGAAATCTTGAGATAGATAGAAGTGTACACAACACACCCAGGAGATAAGTGCCTGCCCAGCAACCCGTTGTAAGTTATTCTGGCCTCTTAAATCCTGGGTGGAGTTATCTTACACATAGGACAACTTTAACATAAAGAAATAAACTAATAAGGACAGAATTGAGAGGTCATGAGAGGAGAATTTTTTGCCTCAGAACTTCTTTGTCATTCCCTGTACCATAAAAGGAAGCCCCAAAGCTATCCCTGATGTTTCAAAGGGGTGCTCCAGCCTGTGGCATAGATGTGAGCCAGTTGGTGTCAGCTGATCAGTACTAGAAGAGAATTATGCCTTTTACAGAAGAGACCTCAGCATCCTTCTCAGCACTAGGCTCCTGATAGCCTTGCCATTCTTTTTTTTTTTTTTCTTTTTTTAATTTATAAAGAGCAGAGATTTATTTGGCTCACATTTCTGGATCCTGCAAAGTCTAAGATGGAGGATTTACAGTTAGAAAGAGTTTTCTTTCTAGGATATAACATGGTGAAAAGCCTCACATGGTGAGAGCAGGAACAGAGCCATGTCATTCTGAGAGCACGGGAGATAAATTTACTCTGGCTTCTCCGCATTAGAAATTTGTGAGAGACAGAAGATAAAAGTGTTAAAAGGTCATGGAAAGAGGCATTTTCCCCACTACCATGCATCAAACTCCTGGTGTTCTAAAGACCATTTCAACAATTACCCTGTCTTTTAAATTATTCTTAGGTTGCTTAAGAACTCAAATCTTTAATACTTTATACTACTTAGTACATAACATAGTGATTTATGCAGTAATTGCATGTGCATTTCTATTATTTCCTTTACTACAATGGGAGGTTATTGTATAGCAAGATCTGGCAATGACAACATATAATAATAAAATCACTGTCCCCAAGCTTCTTCCAGAAAGATCCATCCAGTAACCAAAAGATGCCTTCAGGCTCTTCATGTGTTGTATAACCCCTAATCCATATCTTTATACCATATGAAAGCAGTTAAATGTGAATTATAGTAACTATATATAATGAAATCATATTAAGTAAAATCCAGGACTAGAGAAAATATGAATATAGAGCAATCAAGACACAGGGATGAGGAAGAGCAGAATTAAGCAAAAAAATACGGAACCTCACATTAAAAGCACCCAATTCAGAACAAAAAAAGAAAGCAAACTTGAATAAGATAAATTTGAAGATAATGTTCTTTTTTTTTTAAAGCTTTTTTTTTTTTTTGGTACTTGGGATTGAACTCATGACCTTGTGCTTGCTGGGCAAGTGCTTATACCACTGAGCTAAATCCCCAGCTAAATTTTTTCTTAACTTTTTTTTTTTAATTGGTACCGGGGATAGAACTCATGACCACCTGCTTGCAAGGCAGGCACTTATGCTGCTGAGCTAAATCCCCAGCTTGTTCTTTATGTACTGAGGTAACACAGAAATTCGGAAGTGTGGTAATAGCACAATCACTTTTTATTTTCCAAAATAATTTTAGTAACTTACTGGCAATTTTGGTTTCTCACAGCCCATCTACCTACCCCAGTGAACTGAATTAGTAGATTGTTAATAAACACACAATGAAAATACCTCCCTGTTGAATGAATGCAACTTTTGTGCCTGATCAATCCTTTTGGGAATACTATAACACAAAGTGGTGAGCTCATAGATTAAGGACTCCTCCAATAAGGGGATTTGAAATGTCCGCAGAGAGCACTACTTGTTAGACATTTTGTCTTTAAGACTCTATGTCCTCAGGAATAGCAAGCTATTCCCATTATGGTATCTTTGAGCAAAGATGGAAGACTTTACTGAATCCATGGATACAGATTCATGATTACTAAAAGTTGGATGGCATCCAGCCTGAAGCAAACACAAGATGTCAGAAAGTCATAAACCTGCTAAAGTTTCACGTGAAGAATGTAGTCAGTAAAATTCATCAGCCTAATTAGTGAGTGGAGGGAAATGGGGAAAAGAAGAATAATTAAGACATTCTTGGGAAATCAAAATGGCTGATTGAGATGTAGCACGATAGAGAGCCTCTCTGAGAAAAACAACTCAAATGCTGGAATCTGACACCATGGAGAGGACCAGACATAAGGAGAGGAATTCTCATGACCCAGGAAGAAACTGAGGAAAAAGAAAAAAAATAATAAAGTTAAAAAAAAAAAAAAAAGAAC
>PVLA01012331.1:0-45379 GCA_004027455.1 Hydrochoerus hydrochaeris | reverse complement strand
TTATCGTAGATGGCCTTTATCATATTGAGCTAAAGACCATCTATTCCAATTCTCTGTAAGGTTCTTATCATGAATGGGTGTTGGATCTTATCAAAAGCTTTTGCTGCATCTATAGAAATGAACATGTGATTCTTACTTTTGGCTCTATTGATATGGTGGATTACATTTATTGATTTACCTATGTTGAACCATCCCTGCATGCCTGGGATGAATCCCACTTGGTCATGGTGTATAATCTTCTTGATGATTTGCTGCATCCTGTTTGCCAATATTTTATTGAGAATTTTGCAACTATGTTCATTAGGGATATTGGCCTGTAGTTCTCTTTTTTAGTTGGGTCTTTCTCAGGTTTTGGTACTAGAGTGATATTTGCTTCCAGAAATGAGTTAGGGAGAATTGCTTCCCGTTCAATTTCATTGAAGAGTTTGAGGAGTGATGGCATTAAGTCTTCTTTGTATTTCTTGTAGAATTCCACGGTGAATCTGTCTGGGCCTGGGCTCTTCTTTGTTGGTAGGGACTTGATTATGTTTTCAATTTCATTAATAGAAATTGGGTTATTCAGCAGTTTTATATCTTCTTGATCCAGCTTTGGTGATTCATATGATTCTAGGAATCTCTCCATTTCTTCTGTGTTATTGAACCTATGAGAGTAGAGGTTTTCAAAATAGTTGTTGATGATCTTCTGTATTTCCACAGGGTCAGTAGTGATTTCTCCTTTTTCATTCTGTATTGTGTGAATTTGAGTCTTTTCTTTCCTTTTTTAAATTAGGTTGGCTAGCGGCTTGTCAATTTTATTTATTCTTTCAAAGAACCAACTCTTTGATTCATTGATTCTTTGAATTGTTTTCTTAGTCTCTATTGCATTAATTTCTGCTCTGATCTTTATAATTTCCTCCCTTTTTTTGGCTTTGGGCTTGGCTTGCTCTTCTTTTTCTAGATGTTTCAGGTATAATATCAGTTTGCTTATTTGTGTTCGTTCTGTTTTCCTAATATGGGAACTTAGTGCAATAAATTTTCCTTTGAGGACCACTTTCATTGCATGCCACAGGTTCCGGTAAGTTGTATTGGTATTTTCGTTTGCTTGTAGATATTGTTTAATTTCTTCTTTAATTTCCTCTGTGACCCACTGATTGCTCAAGAGTGTATTATTCAATTTCCATGTGTTTGTGTGGCTTTTGCAGTTAGTTTTATCATTAATTTCCAGTTTCATGGCGCTATGATCCGATAACATGCATGGGATATTTTCAATTCTTTTGCATTTACTTAAATATGTTCTGTGGGTTAGTATATGGTCTATTTTAGAGAATGTCCCATGTACTAGTGAGAAGAATGTATATCCTGATGTTGTTGGGTGGAACACTCTGTATACTTCTATCAAATCCATTTGTTTACAGGTGTGATTCAGTTCTGTTATTTCTTTGCTGATTTTCTGTCTAGTTGATCTATCCCTTTGTGTCAATGGTGTGTTAAGGTCCCCTGTTATAACTGTGTTATTGCCTATTTGATTTTTCATTTCTGTTAATACTTGCTTTGTGTAGTTGGGTGCTCTGGAATTTGGTGCATATATAAGATTGTTACCTCTTCCTCTTGCAGTTTTCTCCTAACTAGTATGTAGTGACCTTCTTTATCTCTTCAGACCATTCTTGGTTTGAAGTTCACATGGTCTGCAAACAGAATAGCTATCCTTGCCTTTTTTTTGAGTTCCTGTTGCATGGAGTATTGTTTTCCATCCTTTGACTTTCAGTCTATGAGTTTCCTTTAGGGTTAGATGGGTTTCTTGTAGACAGCATATGGTTGGACGTTGTTTCTTGATCCATTCTGCCAGTCTGTTTCTTTTAATTGGTGAATTGAGGCCATTTACATTGATGTTTGTAACTGTCATATATTGGTTTATTGTTGACATGTTATCTTTCTGATGTTGTATCTTAACTTTCCATTCTGTTTAATTGTCTGTCTTGCTTAGTGGTTTTTTTCCTATGTGTATCTAGAATGTCTTTCAGTATTCTTTGTAGGGTTGGTTTGGCAATCATGAAGTTCTTCAGCTGTTCTTTGTCATGGAAGTATCTTATTTCTCCATCCATTTTGAAGGACAGTTTTGCAGGGTACATCAGTCTCGGTTGGAAGTCATTTTCTTTAAAGATCTGAAAAACTTCACTCCATGCTCTTCTTGACTTCATTGTTTGTGTTGAGAAGTCTGCTGTGATTCTGATAGGTTTTCCTTTATACATGATCTGTCTTTTCTCTCTAACAGCTGTTAATATTCTGTTCTTATGTTGGATTTCTGGGATGGTGAATATTATATTTCTGGGTGTAGTTTTGTTTTGGTTATGGCTATTTGGAGTTCTATATGTTTCACTAATCTGTATGTTTTCAGCTATTACTTCTGTAAATAGCCTCTTGTTTTTTCTTTTATCCCTATTAATCTTACACTGTTTTTTTTTTGCATCATCTTGCAGCTGTTGAATTATTTCCTGATTTCTTGCTATTGTTAGAAGATCTTTCCGTTCCTGTTCACTAGCTGCAATCTTATCTTCGAGGTCTGAGATTCTATCTTCACTTTCATTGAGGCAGTTTTTGCAACTTTCATTAGAGTTTTTGATTTCCTGTATATCTCTTTGAATCTGCTTAATGCATTGTTTGTCTCTTAAACTGTTCATTCAGGGATTCTATCATTTTGCTTTATTCCTCTAATTGTTTAGCTGTATCTTTGTTGGATGCATTCAGCATTTCTTTCACTACTTTTATCATTTCTTCTTTTACCTGGGAGAATATTTCTGATTTGGGTTCCTTCATAGCTTCCCATACTTGCTTCTTTATTTTAGTTGGTATCATTTCATGTATTTAAGGTGTAAGTGTAGTATTTTCTTCTATGTACATGGCTCCTAGGTTTTCTTGGGATGGGCTGGAGGTTTGAGATTGCATTTTGGCCTTTCATTTTGTCATTTTCCTGTATTTCCATGTTTCCAGCGATTTTCCAAAGCTCTCCCTCACGGCGCGGCACCAGCATGGCTCCCCCTTCAGTGGGCCTGGCTCCCCTGGTTGAATGAAGGTCGCTGGGTGCAGTCCACTCAAGCCCACAGAACCTCTGGAGTCTAGTCCAATGAACCAAGGCAGCTGGGCAGGCACCCAGCTGCCAGGATCGACGGTCCCAAACCTTTCAGGGTCTGCTTTGGCGATCTACAACTCACCTTGTGGTGCAGTGCTGGCTTGGCTCCCCCTTTGGCGGGTCTGTTCCCCTGGTTGAATGAAAGTCACTAGGCGCAGTCCACTCAAACCCGCAAAACCTCTGGAGCCCGGTCCAGTGAGCCAAGGGGGCTGGGCAGGCACCCAGCCTCCAGGATCAATGGTCCCAAACTTTTCCGGACCTCCCTGGCAAGCTACTACTCGCCTCGTGGCGCGGGCCGGCTTTGATATTAACATTTCTATGTAAGAATTAATTTCCAACATGTCTCAGAAAATGTATGTTTTTCCAAATTTCAAATCTCCCAAAAAATCAGTTAGGAAATATGGAAAACCTAAACCAGGAAAAATATTATAACTCTTTTTGTGAGAATTAAAGTTCAACAACATAAAGACATTTTTGGTTCACAGGAATACTCTCATGTCATGTGGAAGCAGAAGAAATAGTGACATATGATGCTGAAGGTTAAGGTCAATATTACCAAGAACCAGAGACGGTGAACAAAGAAGAAAAGTAAATTTTCTATTTGCAGGTGGCAAATTGAATGTTCATGTCCTTGTGTACTGCCAAAGTGAATCATCCTTGCAACTAAAATAATATACAAATAATATACAAATCCTATGAGTGGTGTTCTAAGATATAAGAAGTATTGGAAGGTAAATAATTCCTTACATAGGCAATTTTGACAAGTCAGTCTATTTGGTGTTACTAGCTTTTTTAGATGATCTTAATGTTACATAATTCAAATACCAACCAGTGACAAGTCAATGGTGTTTTTCACAGTGATTATTCATCAGAACTATATTTATTATTGCAACTAAACTTAATTTAAGATAATGAGCAAAGCACATTAAAAACTCCTGGAAGTATTTTAAGAGCAACTTATGCATTTAGGAATTCACAAGACTTCCCAGGAATTTTTTTTATCCCTGAATCCCAAAGATTTTTATTTATTGTGAACTTGAAAATATTACTTAGGACAAAAGGTGAAAACAAGAGGTGTTTTGCCTACAGTTCAGAATTTAACAGAGAGATGCGAACATGAAAAAAAAAGAAAGAAAAGAAAAAAGCATCACAGGTATGATGATAAAGTTCTCATTAGGGTATACTGAAGACACAAAGCCTAAACGCAGGCCAATTAAGCCTTTTGCAGTCTGAAGAACTCTTCATACCAAAAGAGATGAGCACTTGAGTTAGGTACACAAGGAAAAAAAAATCTTTAGATAGAATAGAGGGTGGTATGAGGTTGCTGATAGGCAATCCGAATTCAAGGAAGACTCTACAAAGTCTGGGGTGAAGAAACATGATCGGTTGTTCAGCAAAAATAGTAAAGAAGGTGGGAAGTTGATGAGAGATGGGTGAGAAAGCAGTTTAACTCAGACAGTCTCCTAATAAAAGCAAAAGTCTCCCAAGATCTTTAAGTAGTTGACTGGCATAATCCGGGTTATAGTTGAGAAAAATCCTCCTGGAGGTCAAATGGAGAACAGTTTTCAAAGTGTGTGAAACTAAAAATTAGTAGAACAATTAAGCTACTGTAACAGTTAAATAATGTGATATCATTAAAGACCCACACATAGCCAATGACTGTTGATAGAGAGCATGTAAGAGCAGCTGGGACTAGAAGTGGGTACTAAGCATAAAAGGGCAAACAATAACATTTTAAAATTTTAAAAGAGAAAGAAGCAATGATGATATCGATTGTTTATTAACTAAGGAGTTAAGATAAACTCTACAGCTGAGGCACCTCCTCAATAAATAAATAATCATTCCTTCTTATTGTTAAACTAAATTTGGCCTGAGGCTACCTCCTTCTCTTCAGTTCCAATGTAAAGAATGGAAACCTTACTTGGTATGTAATCTAACTGAAAGCCTAATTTATGAGTCTACCATTATAACAAACAGCTGAGTCTCAATCAATCACAGCAGTTGGGCAAGGTTTAATAGAGCCCACTGATCAGGCCATGTTAAAACAAGGCAAATTACTTCTGTACCCCACCTCCACTTCCTCTGAAAAATGCCACCTGCTCACATTGTAGGGCAGAGCTCTGAGTCTCTTCTGGTTCTGACAGATGTCTCACTCACAAATTAGTCTTTGCCCAAATAAACTCTGCTAAACTTCATTTGTCTAAAGTTTTTCTTTTAACACAATTCTTTTTTCACGTAATCACTTAAAATAAGAAAATCAATGTTTAAAGAATCTTTTATACAGTAAATCAGATTAAGAGGGGTGAGTTCCCAAAAAAGAACTCTTTAGTCTCATTGCCTCTCTTAAATAATCTATAAAACCTTCTCATTTTTTTAAGTGTATTACCTTATTGACCCAGATCAACTTGCAATTTAAAATATTGCACAATTTAAAGAATTACTCTAATTGGCCATAAATAATTAATTATCTGCATTATTTTCTTTCAGATTATACCTAAGGAAAGCTATTTATTATAGAAACATCTATGAATAATAATCAGTTTTCAAAAAGCTAAAAGCTCCTATGCCAACCTCCTCCTTCATCCCATTGCAGTTGACAATGTTATGCAAATTTTATTTTAAAAAATCAGACATTTCAAACGCAAACAATTTTGGTTTAATCATAATCATGATCAGTGAGAGAGTTCACATACTTTTTATGTTCTTCATGATCTACAGATGCTCCTTTTAAAAGCATACTAAAAATACCTAATTCATTATGTGTTCCAAAGCTGTTATATATAAGTGAATATTCTTTTCAAAATTCTTTTGTTACACCAATGGAGCAGCTCCAGGGAAAAAAAAGTAACACTATTAGCACCTTGAAGAATTTTGCTGCATCCCTTTTAGTAGCTGAATGGAGAAAGAGGAGCAAAGATTAACAAAAATGCATTTTCCATTTTTGAAATGGTAAGTTTTCCTCTTATTCTTCATTGTAATAGCTCTAGAATTTTTAGAGTAGTACTGTATAAATCATTTTTACAAAGAAAACTAAAAAGATTTCTGTTCACCATCAGTGCACAAAATTGAACAAGTGACAATCTTCACAGACAATATACTTCCAATGAACATGCTCTTACATACAAAAAAAGGAAACAAAGCAATTCAGGACTGTATTAGTAAAGGATTTTTTAAAGCACAGAGCAAATATCAGAGTAGAAAAATATCAAAAGTTCTCCAATAGTCAGTTCATCACTGGATTTTTCAAAGGCAACACTTAAAGCAGAATATCCACTATTTATATACTACCAACACTATGAGAAAGCATAAGGGTAGACCTAAGACAGGTAAAGAACCCACCAAATATGCTATAAAACATTTCTTATGATTGTTTCTCTAATATTCACTTGAACAAGGCTATTATTGTTCTGCCGAGGCAGAAATAACAAAATAAAATGGTCTCATGTTTTATATGATACTAATTCTACTTTTTTCATGTCTTAGTCTTAATCTTTAAATGTTACCTTCACTATAGAATAACAAATTGTTCTCATATAGTTTTTATCTTCCCATTCAACACCTAAAGGCTATATAATCCATTCTATCTTTATTTTATTCCATATCACCAAGAATTTTTACTATAAATAGCAAGTATGAGAATACAGAATCCAAGCAGAGAAGGAAAGGAATGTAAGAACAATAATCTAAAGGAGGAAAAGCTAACTGAGATGAAGAAAGAAAAACAGGATTCATCTCCTTTATAGTTAATTGTCAATTCTTAACTAACACCACCAGAGAATTCACCCAGCATTCTTTGACAGATGGAAAGAACAGTGGGATACAAAATTCTCTATCCCTAGAGTCAGCTGTCATAAGAAATGAAAAGGCAATCCCAGTAAGGAGCTAACACTTGACACTCTTAAAATGGTCTGTACCATTCATTCATATATAACTAAGTTCTACATGGTAATTTTTGTTTTTTTCCATTTGGTTGTTTTCTCTTTGCTGATTTTCTATGTTGGGTGCCTCTCAATGTTACTAGTACCTCCACCATAGTTACTAATTATGAGACTTCTAATGCAAATAATCCATGTAAATTCACTAACAGTGTGTCTATTACTATTATTAGCATCATTTTTACCAACCTTTTTATCTTCAAAAATAAAACACTAAAAAGAAGTGTGTGAGCAGGAGGAGGATTCCTGGCATAAAGATTTCACTTTTGAGTGACTGCATTAGAAAGTAACTGTGTAACTTGGGGACTTTCAGATATCAGTACATGAAGTCTTTGCCGTGAAGCCGCTCAATCCTTTCAGAGATGCATATATTGATTTCTTACTTGAAAAGTACCTACCTAGCTGAGGACACTTGGTAGAGGATTTTAACTGTGCTATCTCTAAACTTTCTACCCCGTGGTTTTCGTTCACTTGCCCTGCCCTCAGCACTAGTTATCTCCAAGTTCTTCAAATATTAAAAGTCACTTTTCTTCTGTCTTCCCTTCTCCAATTAGAACTCCTAGTTCCTTTGACCACCTAGAGATCATGCTTGTCAGTTCATTCACATTAAAAATATTTATGTTATTAAATGTCTGTTATTGTGATGGTTAAGGCTACAGTACCCAGGAATCTGGTAATACAGTCCAGATATTCTTATGGTGGCATTTTTAAGTTGAACTTAACATTTAAGCCGACAGACTCTAAGGAAAACAAGTTACTCTCCGTAGTGTGGGTGGCCTTATCTAGGTAGCCCACAGCCTTAAGAGCCTGAAACACCACCACCACCCCTCCAAAAAAGGAGGAAATTCTGCCAGCAAACAACTCCTGGATTCAATTGCAATGCTTCCCCAAGCGTAGCTCACAAATTCCTTGTGCAATTGTTTGGGGGGATCTGCATCATATGCCTAATATTTGTCCCTGCTAAATTTTATCCTTTCAAATTTAGTTTCTGATTAAATTGTGTCAAAATGTTTTGGAATCCTTACCATTCCACTAAATATATTTATGAACATGCTCTTTATCATTAGTTTTTATCATACTAAAAAAACCATGGCTGACATCAGGAGAAATCTTTAACATCATCTTTAAACAAAGCCTTAATTCAAATATAGTGTTGCAATAAATACATTTATAATGACATTCTCAAGTAACATTTGATATGTAAGGAAGGCAAGATACATGCTTCTCTAGACAGTCCTGATTCCTACTTTGGCTGTAAACTTACAAGTTTTATAGCAAAACAAATTGCTTATTGCTAAAAACAATTTCAGTCTCCTTTGCTGTCAAATGAGAAAACTAAAACTTAAATCTTAGGATTGGTGTGAGGACTAAAATACACATAACTCACTTGACACAATACGGTATGAGGTACGATCAAAAACTATAGTGTGTGCTTAAATTTTAAAACATTTATTACAGTAAAAGATACACTGCCATCAATCCCCCTCAAAACACTTCCCCTTGCTTTAAACACACTTATTCATTCTTGCCACATTCTGAACAACTCTGGAGGTCCTCTTTCATGAATGTCTTTAGTTGTGCTGCTGTGGTAACTCCAGTTCTGAATCAATTCAAAAAATTTACCTTTATAATGGTCATTTTGACGTTGGAGAATAGACAAAAGGCACTTGTATCAGTTCTGGTGAATACAGTCTCTAAGTACATACTTTAACGCTTTTATTTTCCACAAATGGCTGAGGTGATTAAAAAAATAAACACCGTTTTTTATTTTAATTGTATTACAAGGGCTCAGACCGTGCACCCTGGCAGAATCCCAGCACACAGAAAGGGACTTTGAGCCTGCTCCTAGGGGATAAGACCACGTGTTGCGTCCGAGACAACCCTGGGCTGCACACAGGGATGGGGGCCCAACTGGGCCATGCGCAGCGAATGCCAAGCTGCAAGCAGGACCCAGATTCCAGCTTTGGGCCCTGACCGCACTCTGGCAGATTCCTAGCACATGGAAAGGGACTTTGAGCATGCTCCCAGACAGTAGTAAGACCACATGCTGCGTGCCAGACCACACCGGGCTGCACACAGGGACAGGGGCCCAACTGGGCAATGCCCAGCGAACACCAAGCTGTGAGCAGGACCCAGATTCCAGCCTTGGGCCCTGACCACACTCTGGCAGGTTTCCAGCACACAGAAAGGGACTTTGAGCCTGCTCCCAGACAGTAAAACCATGTGCTGCATGCCAGACCACCACGGGCCGCAAACAGGGACAGAGGCCCAACCGGGCCATGCCCAGCAAACACCAAGCAGCAAGCGGGACCGAGATTCCAGCTTTGGGAACCGACCATGTGCTCTGGTGGAATCCCAGCATACAGAAAAGGACTTTGAGCCTGCTCCCAGACAGTAAGACCATATGCTGCGTGCCAGACCACCCAGGGCCACACACAGGGACGGTGTCCCAACTGGGCCATGCCCAGCAAATGACAAGAAGTGAGGAGGACCCAGATTCCAGCCTCACGCTCTGACTGCATATGGCAAAACTTGGTCTACTGTGATTAACTGTGCCAGTGTGGTAAGTATGCACCTAAAGTAGAAGTGTACAGTGGATAAATAGGGGTAGTAGTAAAGCCCCCTTGAACTAAGTAAGTGTAAGACCTTGGTGAGAATGAAGAGTGTGTGTTACCCCCTCCCACACACAGCACACATCAGGCAGAGTGAAAACGGCAAAAGAAAAAAGCAAAATGAAGTCTCAAACATCTAGTCCACCAGAATCAAGTGCAGGAGATATTGAAATAGAGGACCCCAAAAGTAACTCACTGGGAACCTCTGAAAAAATAGCAAATAAAATAAAAAAACAACCCCATGAGGCTATAGAGGAAATCAAATTAGAAGTACTCTCTCATGTAAAGACAGAAATAACAACCTTAGTAAAGGAGTTGCTGAGTGCAGCTAAAGAAGAAATCGAGAAAAACGTACAGGAGCATGGGAAACTGACTGAAACTTTGAATGAACAATATGAACAAACAATTCAAGAAACAAACTCAAAGAGTCATCCAAGAAATAAAACATTCTATCCAAAGCTTGCAAAACTGCTTAAATGAAGCTGAGGACAGGATTTCGGACCTTAAAGACAGGATCGCAAACAGTGATCATGAAAACATAGAACTTTTAAAAATAACAAAGCAGAAGGAAGAGCTAAAGATGGCCAATCAGTGAGCAACAAAATACAAAGGCTCCCGGGAGAAACAACTCATATGCCAGAATAAAACATCATGGAGAGATCCAGACAGAAGGAGATGGATCCTCTTGACACAGGAAGAAATTAAAATGTAAAAAAGTTTGTCAAACATGCAGTCTTGGGACCACGATTAGAACAGTTAAAATTACTGGACAAGGAGGTTCCACTTCAACCCGCCAAGTATGCGCCAGCCTGAATTCTCAAATTCGTGCCAGCTGGCAGAGCCGCCCAAACTTGTCCTCGCTGCGACACATAGGAGCCACAGCCATGCTAAAGTTGGGGATTGGTGAGCCCAAAGGAGAGCAGAGCCAGCAAAGGGACCTTCAGCAATCCACGGTCAGTGCTGGGAACGAGACCACCCCCCCAAGGGAAGGGTGCAACCAAATGGGCGATATGTTGGAATCAGGCAGGAGGAGCCTAAACTGGGAGCAACAGTGACTTCAGTTGGTTCCTCCCTCCCCAAAGCAGATTCGTGGGATTTGCTTGGACTGGGCTGGGCCCCTGGACAGGATCCAATGAGCCATCCCAAATCGATTCCCTGCACCTAGCAAGCACTAACCAGGGGAAGGCCTCTGCAGTTTGGTTGGCCCGGTGGGGAAGGGCAGGCACAGGCAGCTACTGCTTGCACCTCAGTGATAAGAGCAGGCAGGAGAGAAGGGAGGACCCTCACAAGCATGCTTCAGAGGAGGCGTGGCCAACAGGAAAGGGGGCTGGGACCTGCAATGTGACCTCTGTGGAGGAAGCTGGGACCATGACAGGAGAGAGAGGCAGGAAGAGGCTCCCAGCCCAGAACCCTGAGAGCCCTGATCCAGGAGAGGGAAAAACAAGGGTGACTGAGGGCAGCAAACGTGCAACAGCAGGCATGGCTTCTATGGACATTAAAAGATATCTTTGGGACCTTGTAGACAAGCTCAAAACTGAAATATTAAATCAGGTAAAGCAAGATATGAGTAGAGTAATAAAAGAAATGCTAAGTATCTCTCAGGAAAACATAGATGGAAGACTGGAGGAACACAAAAAAAGGAGAGAAACATTTGATAAAGAATATAAAGAACATATAGAATACATGAAGCAGATTCAAACAGATTACCAGGAAATTAAAAACTCCATTGAAAGCTGGCAATACTCCCTAAAAGAAACTAAGGATAGACTATCAAAACTTGAAGACAAGTTTGCAATATATGATCATGAAAGGAAAAATCTCTTAAAAATAACAAGCAAACAGGCAATAACAATACAAAGGCTTGAAGATGACAAGAAAATCTATAATTTAATAATAAGATATGTGAACGAAGAAGCAGGAACACAAACAGGTAAATTATACAAGCTATTCAAGGAAATAATTAAGGAAAACTTCCCAAGCATGGAAAAAGAAAATGACATTCAGTTATGTGAGGCATACAGAACTCCAGCCACCTACAAGCAAAACAGAGCTACACCCAAACATATAATAATCAAGATACCAGAAATTCAATATAAAAACAGAATTATTAACAGCTGTCAGAGAAAACAAACAGATTACCAATAAAGGTAAGCCCATCAGGATCATGGCTGACTTCTCGACACAGGCCATCAGATCAAGAAGAGCTTGGGAGCGAAATATTCCAAGCCCTGAACGAAAATAACTTCTAGCCCAGATAGATGTGCCCTGCAAAGCTGTCACTAGAAATTAATGGAGAAACAAGATGCTTCCATGACAAAGAAGAACTGGGCGAGTTTGTGACCACCAAGCCAACCCCACAGAGAATACTGAAGGACATTCTAGAGAGAGAGAAAAAAATACCAGGATTTTAGGAATAGTGGCAGAAAGGCCTCAATGAGCGGGGCAGGTAATAGAATGAAGAAGAAAACTAGACAAAGGCAGAAACATAGCATAGCAGAAATGAGGCAGAGAAGGACAGCTAGAATCTCTAACATAGATGGTCTTGATACACTATATTGTTAATAGTGCAACAGGATTTAAAATCCACATTACTCACACCACTCTGCTTAGATGTGTTATATTCTGTTCCAGTCATTCTACCTGTACTAGATATGAGAGCACAGACAGTTATTCCCAAAACAACAGGATATAGTACATTAATCATCCTTAATTTCTTATTAACTTAATCTAAACTTCTGTATAAAGTACACTGTTTTACCATGACTGATCATAATCATATCTGGTTTGTTAAGACTGCTGTTTTGTATTGATAGATTTTATTCAAAGCTGTTATTATTGATAGTATCAAATCTGAGTGTATAGGCAACTGCACTGAAGATAACAAGATTCACTGGAATTTCCATTCTGGTTTGATTGCCTGCCATTGAAGTTATATACTGTCTAAAATGTTTTATTTTTACTAATATTGTTATGTACTGCTACAGTCAATCATACTGCTATATTCAATTATGCTTGATGATATTGACAATTCTATTGAAGATAATAAGAAACAACACAGTAATCATTGTAGATCACTTTGTACTGTGGTTTTATACGAATTTTTGGTTTCATGCTTTTATAGGAATTTGTTTTGTTTTGTCTTACTATGTTTTGTTATTCCCTCTAATACAGAAAGGATAGAAATACATGTAGAGATTCATGCATGCGTAGCTGTTTTACACTCTCACTGTTTGACTATCTACTTTGTATGCTTTAATTTTTAACTTGAACAAATATTTCTAAGAGGACAATATGTAATTAATCAACTAATGATTTCTTATTGTTTATCTTTTTTTTGAAATTCTGTATTATCTCTACCCTTTGCATGCTTTTCTTTTAAAATAAAAAAGAAATTAAAGAAATTTAAAAACAGCATTAAGTGACAATCCAACAGCTTTAACATGATGCCAATAGAAAAAATATAAGATTAACAGGCATTAGTGAAGAGGCAGGAGTCAATGCAAATGATGTAGTCAAAATATTCACAGAAGTAATAGAAGAAAATTTCCCAAACAGGGGGAAAGAATCTGATATGCAGATAAGTGAGGCATATAGAACGCCCAAACAGTCACAATCAACATAAATCCACAGGCAGACACATAATAAAGATCTCAGACATACAGCATAAAAACAGAATACTAAAACCTGTTAGAGAAAAGACACAACTCACCTACCAAGGAAAGCACATAAGATTCACAGCAGATTTTTCAGCACAAACCCTCAAGTCAAGAAGAGCTTGGAATGAGGTATTTCAAGCCCTTAAAGAAACCAACTTTCAACCCAGACTGATGTACCAAGCAAAACTTTCATTCAAATTTAATGGAGAAACAAGATACTTCCATGACAAAGAACAACTGAAGAAATTCACAATTCACATACACAAAACCAACCCTAGAAAGAGTACTGAAAGACATACTACACAGAGATAAAAATGACCACAATCCCCAAAACAACAACAGAAAGAAACAACCAGGTAGGACAAGCAATGAAATAAGGGGGAAAGCAGAAAGCAAACAACTGGAACATAACATGACAAAGTCAAGCCAGTACATATCAGTGATACCCATAAATGTACATGGCCTCAATTCACCTATAAAAAGAAATAAGCTGACAGGATGGATCAAGAAACATGATCCCACAATATGCTGTACAAAGAAACACATCTGACCCAAAAGGAAACTCACAGAGTAAAAATCAAAGAATGGAAAACAGTATTTCATGCAACAGGAACCCAGAAAAAAGCAGGGGTAATTATTCTAATTGCAGACAATGTGAACTTCAAACCTAAAATGATTAAAAGAGATAAAGAAGGTCACTACATACAAGTTAGTGGGAAAATTCTAGAGGAAGAACTAACAATTATAAATATATATGCGCAAACACAGGAGCACCCAACTATATAAGACAGATACTAATGGACATGAAAAACCAAATACACAAGAACATAATTATAACAGGGGACCTTAACAGCCCATTGTCACAAAGAGATACATCAACTAGACAAAAAGTCAGTAAAGAAATAACAGAACTGAATGATACCTGAGAGCAACTGGACTTAGTAGATGGTTACAGAGTGTTCCACCCAACCACATCAGAATACACATTCTTCTCAGCAGCGCATGGGACATTCTCCAAAATAGACCATATATTATCCCATAAAACATTCTTAAGTAAATGCAAAGGTATTGAAATCATCCCATGCATAGTATCTGATCATAGCACAATGAAATTGGAAATTAATGGCAAAAGAAACTGCAAAACCTGCATAAATACATGGAAATTAAATAACAGCCTTTGAACAACCAGTGGGTTACAGATGAAATTAAAGAAGAAATAAAGCAATTGCTACAATTCAATGAAAACATAGAAACAACATACTGTAATCTGTGGGATGCAATGAAAGTGGTCTTAAGAGGCAAATATATAGAAATAAATTGTCATATCAAGAAAACAGAACAAGCAAAAATAAACAATCTAATGCTCCATCTCAAGCTTCTAGAAAAAGAAGAGCAAGCTAAACACAAAGCTCATAGAAGAGAGGAAATTGTAAAGACTAGAGCAGAAATCAATGCAATTGAAACAAAAACATGCAAAGAAATAATGAATCAAAAAGGTGGGGTTTTTTGAGAGACTAAATAAAATTGACAAGCCCCTACCTAACCTTATCAAAAGAAAGAAAAAAAAAACCAAATTCACACAGTGAGAACTGAAAAGGGGGAAATTACTACAGATCCCATGGAAATTCAAGAGATTATGAATATCTACTTTGAAATTCTACTCAGAGTAGAAAACACAGATGAAATAGACAGATTTCTAAAAATATATGAAGTACCAAATCTCGACCAAGAAGATATAGCAATTTTGCACAACCCAATATCAGCTATTGAAGTTGAAAACATGATTAAAAACTCACCAACAAAGAAAAGCCCAGATCCTGATGCATTCACAGCTGAATTCTACAAGAAATTTACAAAAGATTTGATGCCAATACTCCTTAAACTCTTCAAAGACATAGAGAAGAAAGCAATCCTCCCTAAATCATTCCTGGAGGCAAGTATTACTCTGATACTAAAACCAGAGAAAGATCCAAGCAAAAAGGAGAACTATAGGCCAATCTCACTAATGACCATTAATGCAAAGATTCTCAATAAAATACTGGCAAATAGAATGCAGCAAATCATCAAGGAGATTATACATCATGACCAAGTGGGGTTTGTTCCAGGAATGCAAGGATGATTTAACATACAGGAATTAAATGTAATACACCACATCAACAGAGCCAACACATTTTCATGACAAAAACACTTCAGAAACTTGGAATACACAGTGTCTACCTCAACCTTATAAAGGCCATCTATGACAAACCATCAGCCAACATTATACTCAATGGATGAAAACTGAAAGCTTGCACTTTAAAATCAGGAACAAGACAAGGATGTGCACTATCATCACTCCTTTTCAACACAGTTCTGGAAACACTAGCCAGGGCAATCAGACAAGAGAAGGAAATAAAAGAAACAGAGATAGGAAAGGAAAAAGTTAAATTATCACTATTTGCAGATGACATGATGCTCTATATAGAAGACCCAAAAAACTCCATTAAAAGACTATGAGAGGGAATAAACAAGTTCAGCAGTGTAGCTGGATACAAAGTCAATGTTCAAAAATCAATAGCATTCCTGTACACAAACAAAAAACTCACTGAGAGAGAAATTATGGAAATTTCGCCCTTTACAATAACATGTAAAAAAATGAAATACTTAGGAATCAACCTAACTAAAAATGTAAAAGACCTATATGCTGAAAATTATACTACACTGAAAAAGGAGATTGAAGAGGATATTAGAAAATGGAAGGATATTCCTTAACCTTGGCTAGGAAGAACCAACATTGTGAAAACAGCCATACTCCCAAAACTGTTATACAGATTTAATGCAATCCCAATCAAAATACCATTGACATACCTCACAGATCTAGAGAAAACACTCCTAAAATTCATTTGGAAACAGAAGAAACCTAGAACAGCAAAGGCAATTCTGGGCAACAAAGACAAGGCAGGAGGCATCTCAATTCCTAACTTGAATCTATACTACAAAGCCACAGTGATCAAATCAGCTTGGAACTGGCAAAGAAATAGACCTGGGGATCAATGGAACAGATTAGAAGATGCAAGCACAACTACAAAGACACTCAGCCACCTGATATTTGACAAACAGACTAAATATGTCCACTGGAAGAAGGATAGTCTCTTTAATAAATGGTGCTGGAAAAATTGGCTCTCCACATGCCAAAGACTGAAACTAGATCCATGCATATCACCATGCATAAAACTGAAGTCTAAATGGATCAAAGACCTCAATATTAAAACAGAAACTCTAAATCTACTGGAAGACAAGGTAGGTAGAAGTCTTGGAGATATACGGGTAGGCAGAGAATTTATGAACAAAATGCAAATTGCATGGGAAACACTTCAAAGAACCAACAACTGGGATCTCATATTATTGAAAAGTTTCTGCACTTCAAAGGAAATCACCAACACAGTGAAAAGAAAACCCACAAAGTGGGAAAGAATTTTAGCCAGCAATCCCTCAGACAAAGGACTTATATCCAGAACATATAAAGAACTGAAAAACATCAAGCCCCCCAAATTCAAAGACCCTCTCCAAAAATGGGCATCTGAGATGAACACACAGTTCTCAGAGAAAGATATACAAATGGCAAATAAATACCTGAAGAAATGCTCACCATCACTGGTCATTCAAGAAATGAAAATTAAAACAACATTGAGATTTCACCTTACTCTGGAAAGAATAGCTGCCATCTAGAAATCAACTGATAACAAATGTTGGCGAGGCTGCGGGGGAAAAAGGAACACTGCTCTACTGTTGGTGGGAATGTAGACTGGTGCAACCATTATGGAAATCCATATGGAGAATTCTCAGAAGACTAGGATTGGAAGTTCCAGTCAATCCAGCTATTCCCCTCCTGGGTATTTTCCCAGAAGAACTGACAAGTTCATATCACAGTGATATATGTGCACCCATGTTCATAGCAGCACAATCTGTAATAGCTAAATCTTGGAAACAACCAAGATGCCCATCAACTGCAGACTGGATGAAAAAGATGTGGTATTTTTATACAATGGAATATTACTCAGCTATAAAAATGGATGATCTTGAGGCCTTCATAGGTAAATGGAGACAACTTGAGACTATCCTCATTAGTGAAATAAATAAGAAACAGATTTATAAAATATCACATTGTGTCTCTAGTGTAAAAAGTGATAAGAACTATAAGAGTAATAAAACCCAAAATGTGTGATGCTATTGTAAAAAAGAGAGGAAAGAAAGGGCTCTAAGGGATGCAACTGCATGTATGTTTGAGTGTGTAAAACCGATGACCATATTGATGAATCTTTGTTAGATCTTTGAGCAGAACTGTTTGCAGTCTCAATGTTTGAATGTCTACTATGTATCCTTTAATTCTGTAACTTGAACAACTACATCCAAGATAACAATATGTAATTTATCAACTAGTGATTTCTTAGTGTTTTTTCTTTTTTTCTTTTAGAATTCTATATTGTTGCTACCCTTTTTTTGTTTTTTTTCTCTTTAAATACAAAAATTTTTAAAAATGCATAATTACTATTGCAAAAAAGAGAGGAAAAAGATAAAACTTCATGAATATTTAAGTGTGTAAGATTGATAACCATACTTCTAAGTTCTTGTTGGATTGTCAACAGATCTGTTTGCAGTCTCACTGCTTGAATGTCTACTTTGTATGCTCTAATTTTGTAACCTGAACAACTATTTCTAAGAGTACAATATATAATTTATCAACCAGTGATCTCTTACTGTTTATCCTTTTTTTTTAAATTATGAAATATTTCTACCTTTTTTCTGTTTTTTCCTCTTTAAATAAAAAAATTGTATTACAGTAAGCCACATTGCCATATTCTACCTCAAAATAGTTCCCATATACTTCAGACACATTTATCCCATTATTTTTAGAAATATCCCTTTTACTATAAGTATTTTTTATTTAAATATTCATTTTCTTTTTAATCACTTTCCTGTAGCATTATTTGACATGTGTCTGCTTTGAAGCATATAGTAAGAATTCAGCAGAAAACATATATTCCATTTCATCAAATTTTCTTGGTTTACAAGCTAAGACACTTACCATCATGGCATTGGGGGGAGAACTAAGGTAAGGCTAGAGGTAGAGCAAGATGTAGGAAAGAAGAACATGGACAAATGACTTGAAGTTGCTGCATGAACCTGCTATTACACAGATTACTGTTAAAGGCTGAAAATTCTTTTGAAGATATCAAATAGCTTAGAAAGATACTTGTATTAAGTCTTTTGGCAAACTGCAACTTCCAGGTAAAAAGAAATAAATGCTGTGATATTTGGAATTTTGTTAAAGATTTAAATTCCGTTTCAAAATGTTGGATTTGTCAAAATAAATTTTGCCAAGTCAACTTTTTTGCTTGCATGTATTCAAGCAAAAACTAGCTTGCAGATCATTTAGATTTGAAACTCATTAAAATATGTATACAGTGCTTTATACAGGCAACAAAACTGTCCCAAATCATTTTCAGTTTAACTCAGAAAAAAAAAGTCTTACATAAACCACAGCTTTGTACATGAAGTTGCTGAGACTCAGAAAGACATCACGAAAGAAAGAAATTTTGAAGTGGTAATTAAAAGAGTGAAATAGCACTGAATATACAAGAAATGAAAAACTATTCCAAGTATGCACAGAAGTGATATTACATAACAAGTGACAAGGACAATATGTAAAATCTCAGTGACTGGATTCTGACTTAAAGATACTTTCCTAAAATGTCTTGAAGGACAATTGGATTTTCAGGGGCACCTGCAAATGACCATCAGGATATGTTCATTCAATAAATGTTCACTGTGTGTCTCTATGTGCAAGGCTCTCTAACAGGAATTGAGAAACAACTAAACAAGACATAGCCTTATAGACTATGGGGAAAATCAAATTTTTTAAAGGAAGACATAGGGCTGGGGATGTAGTTCAATGATAGGGCATTTGCCTAGCAAGTGTAAGCCCTGGATTCAATCCCCATACAGCCAAAAAAAGTGACAAAAATTATAAATTACGGTAAGATCTATGGAAGATGAAGATATAGCAAATAGTCATATTATGGACTTTAGGTAATAATCTTAGACTACTAATAAAAAGGAATCATGGGTTTTTAAATTCTTAGGCAACTTGAAATTTATCACTTGAAATGTAGTTTTTTTAAGAGGAATTTAAGGCACTAATAAGTAAAGTGCTTTGATCAAGGCCAGAGGCAAAGAGAAAATCAAAGTGAGACTTTTGTACAAATTTATGCAGGTTTCCTAACTCTACATCCAACATCCACCATTTCATTCAACTTTTATTGAGTATCTACTATAATGAAGTACTAAAAGTTACTAGGGGCAAAAATAAAAAATGTTGGGGAGTCTGCAGAGAAAAAGAAACCCTTCTACACCATTGGTGGGAATGTAAACCACAGGTCAAACCATCAAGCTCCTCTCATTCTCAGATGAACTCCATGCTCCAAAATCATACGAATATGCTGTTATTTTGGCACCTACTGGGTATGAAGACCTTTTGGCAAAATGCCCACTTCTCCTCCTTTACCTAGTCACCCAATATGTCTGAAACATAGTTCAGGGCTACATCCATAGTTGTAAGCAAATAGAACTAAGTACCATGTAAATAATGCTTACTCATTAAAGTATTAAAGATAATGATATTTCCTCCCTATAAACATTTCCTGTTTTCTAAGGTTGATTTGCTGTACTTTACTCTTTTTTTCCAATCTCCAGTTAAATCTCCCATATTGCAACAGCTCTAAAGACACTTCAAACTACAATTTTTCTTAACATCAAATCTATCAGATAATTTATTTTCCCACATGATTATGTACCATAGAAATATTATGCTTTGTTCTAGCACTAGCCCTTTCAGCTCTCCTAGGAATCCTTGTTGCCCTTTATCTATGTGACAACCCATGTGTCCCAGATCCTGTGCCTTCCTATTATTTGATTCACAACTTCACTTTTGTAGATTCCACCTTCCACAAGCTTCCAGAGAAAGGTGCATGAAAGATAAATATTCTATAATTTTACATATCTCTGACAGTCACACTTAACTGGTATTCTGACAATGTAAAAGTTTTAGGGTCAAAAACTACTTCCCTTCATAACTACCGTCACTGCTCTATTATCTTCTAGTTTCTGACATTCTTTGGTGAAATCTGATGCCATTCGTATTTTGAAACTTTATGTGTGATGTTTGTTGCTATTGTTGTTTTGTGCTCTAAAAATGTGAACTAGAATTGTGTTTAGCTGTATGTAAAAGAAAAGCCAACATGCACTACCTTAGCTAAACAAGGACTCTCTGACACCCATAAAATCCAGAGATGGGTAGTTGCTGACAATGATTCAGCAGCTCTGAGTCTAGACATCTTGCTGACATTCCAGACAGGAAAAGACAGAAAAGAAAAGAGGAGAAAGAGATAAAGCCTGTATCACAAAATGTTTTCTCAGTAGGTTTTTAGCAGACACCCACTTGCATTTTACAGAGCAGTATTCTATCACATTTGGCCATACTTTGTTATAAGAGAAACTAAGAAAAACTTTTACCTTACCAGTCTCTAAAAATAAAGAAAAAGTGAAGTAAAAAGAGATTACAGTGGGTTAGGAGAGGCAAAATAGATAATCAGGTTACATTACAATACACCTTGATGACTCCTTATGCTGTGGACTTTGTGCATCCATTTAAGTTTTAGATACATTTGCAGTCCTGATAGTTCTTCTTTTTTAATTTAATTGATAATTTTCTCACAGGTAATTTTTCCCTTTTTTCTCTTTTGGGAGCATCTAGAAGTCAGAGATTGGAGCCCTTTCTTCTCTCCTATGCTGATAATCAAATGTGGAGTCCCACTCATCCAAAACAAATGCTCTTTAGCATGGAGCTATATCCTGTACCCTGGCCCTGATCAAACATCTTGCTTCCTACACTTACATTTCATCCTCTTTGAGTCCTACTTTCTCAAAGGTTTCCTCATTTGCATTTAATCCTCCCACTGTATTCTTTTAGGGTGTTTTCTCACTTTCTATTAATCTTTTTCATAGCAATACACTCTTATTTTAGAGATGTAAAATTTACTTATCTTTCTGAGGGCAATGATTATAATTTCTTTGAGATCTCTTTTTTCCTTTCTCTTTCTCCCTTTCCTCTCACCTTTTTTATTTTTATTTATTTTTTTATTTGGCTTTGTTTATTTTGTCATTGACTTTAGTCTCTTTCTACTGGTAGCCTTTTTAATTGGTGGTAATTGGTTCTGTGTTAATGTCTAAAAGTAGGCACTAAAAATATGACTGGAAAATACGTAGTTGGCAAGTCTTGATGAATGATAAACTTCATTGTAAGACTCTTACTCACTTTTTCATTGCTGGGACACAATACCCAGCACACAAAACTTGAAGGCCACATTTGTTTTTTGGTTTGTTTGTTTTTGTTTTTTGGCTTTTGTTCTTGTTTTGTTTGTTTTTTGGTTCAGGGTCAGTGCTGTGGAGAATAAGCTGTTCACATCAAGGAAACCAACAGGGAGAGGAAAAGGATCCCAGTGATCCACCCAGGACCATGCTCTACCTTCTTCACCTCCTAACAGCAAGTCAGCTGTAGCACCTCCTTAATACAATCACCTTCCCTAAGCCCTACCTCTGAGTACATGAGGCTTCCTGATGACATTCCCAATTCAATCCACAACATTCCATCCCAGCCCAGAAAAGACTCCTAAGTATCTCTTTTTGTAAAATGCACTGAGTCAATCTCTGAGAGTCACCAAAATTTTAACAATTTCAGCAATGCTCAAAAATCCAAGCCCAAAAACTCTGAAATTCAGGTAAACCCTTAACTATGAGGCACTGTGAAAACAGAAAGTTAAATACTGTCAACAAACAATGGCACAGGCAACGTTTCCATTCCAGAGAAGAAACAGGAAGAATCATACCAAGTAAGTCCAAGCCCCATAGGGCAAACATTAAATCCCATAGCTCTATGTCCAGCACCTGAGGCAGGTTAACCTGAATAGCTGAGTGCTGTGAATCAATTCCTAGAAAACCAATTCCCTGAGTAACCCATCAGGTAGAAAAAGCCTTCAGGTAGGGTGTCCTAGGGCTCTCTTTTCAAAGCAAAGTCTTTCACTTTTGTATCCATGAGCCTTGGAAGGGTGGGATCTTGCTGATTTCTGAAATCCCCTCAAGGCATCTTTCCTATGGTCCTGATGTAAGGTATCTGGCTTCTTTTCAGTGCTGAACTTTTCTAGAAATCAAGCTCATCTATGCTCCAACTTTGCAGGTTCTCTCCTTGTGGGGAAACTGGAAACTTTTCAAATGGGTTTTATGCACATTTTCAGTGCAGATCTCAATATAAGTCACCAACAGTACCCATGCCAAGCCTAAACATTGGGCTGCCTTGAAATTTCCTCTGCCAGATCAATTAGTCTGCCACCTATAATCTCAGTGTCCTGCAGAATCTCAGGACATGAGCAAAATGTACACAAATTTTCTGCTAGAACATAACACACATGTGATGGAGACCACTACAAAGAGACTCTAAGCAGGATTTAAAATTAACTAATTGGCTTTCTATGTTTATCTGTGAGTCTGTCCTAGGCCTAGGCCTCTTGTCTGGAGATGGGCTGTGGATTCATAGTAAGTGAACCTCTATGAATCACTGGTCCTGGCTGAGACATGCAGGGGCCTGTGATGCCACATACATCTCAAGGGTCAAGGTAAGGTCACAGCTGAGGACACCTGGCTCCAACCCCAAATAAGTAGCTAGAGACTGCAGCTGCAGAGATCTCACTCCTGCTGTCACATTCCCACCATAAATGTCATCATGGAGATACAATAGTTCTCCTAAACTGGCATAATTTACTACTTGGAGAAGTCTTTGAAATGACTCTCAAGATCCTACTTAGTTTCCCACACTTTCCTCAATATCCCCTCTCTTTGTTTGATAACCTAATAAATATGGGCTGCACAGAGAAGCTCTTTGTCTCAGCCCCCAGAGTCTTGAACTCTGCTAGAGGGTTTTGCTCCTCCTGGAGCCCTAAAATACTTATCTCATTTATTTAAGCCTTCACCATGCACTCGTTTAGGAGATTAGGGATCTTAGCCAGATCTCTGATACACATGGCTTCTACTCCAACTTCCAGTGGAGTCCTTGTTCCCTACTGAACCCTCCCAAACCTTCCACCTGCTTTTATCTTTTTACTCTCTGCATTTTTATCAGCATTCTGGTTTTTTAAGCTCTGACTTGAGTCTCCCATCAAGCTCAGCTTACAGCATTCTTGGGCTCCATTGTTTGGCATCACCAAACCTTTCCAAACTCCTCCTGAAAGCAAATTCCAAAGGCTTCTGAACCAGATGGTCAGACAGTCACACCAGTAATCCTACTTCTCTGGTATCAAAATCTATCTTAGTCAATTTCTTATTGTTGGGACATAATATGTGACGCCTCTAACTTAAAGAAGTAGAGGTTTATTGTGGCTCATAATTACACTCCCTGCTCAATTAGATCCAAGGCAAAAACAGAATAGTGGAAATGTCTGTGTAGAAGACAAGTTAAACACATTATGGTGGCCAGGAAGCAGAAAGAAAGAGAAGAGCAAGAAAGGAAAATATACTCTTCTAGGTCATGCCCCCTGGCTCTAAACAGGCCCTGTCTCCTAACAGCAACTCAGTATAATATCCCCATAATTCAATCCCCTTCTAAAAACCCTGCCAATGAACCCTGGGAGTTTGAGGAAACATTCCATATCCAAACTACAACAAAGACAATCAGGAAGCTCATTGGTTTTTTCATCAGAAAAGCATATATTGAGATTTTTCTCTGGTACACATAATGCCTTCAGAAAAAGATCCTTCAACTTCCTATCACAGGAAGTGTGAGGACATAAAGATACCTTAAACTTGCATTGCTTGTATCATAGAACTAAGCAAAGAAAGGAAGTAGAGCTCTCTCTATTATGTAGACTTTACTTAATTTTCCTCACTCCCATATTCTCCTTTGCAGCCTCTCAGATTCAGTTTCTCACATGTGAGCAGAAAGGAGGAAGTGGTAGTAGTTACAGCTACCAAAGGGCAGAGGACAACAAAACATAAGTTTTTTAAAAACCCTATTTGCATGTCACCCACAACCTCACCCTACTTTCTATACCTAGCCCCTCTGACTCCTAAGCCTTTTTCAGATTCTGCTAGGTGAATCAGTTTGCTCACCATTCGCTTGTCTCTCTGTAGACTGTAAGAGTTCACATTTCCAATGCTGAGTTTTCTAAAATTCTTCCATCTGTTTTTCATCTTCCTAAGTTGTAGATAAAAGATAGAGATATCTCCTAGTTTCAGCAAAAATGAAGTATGTGCTTGTTTGTTGTCTTTAAATGGTTTCTATTAAGGTACAGTAGTACTTTTCCTGCCATTTTGAACAGATAAAATTCTAACCATGGATATGAACCTTAAAAATATTCATAGACGATGAACAAAATATGCTCCAGAGCAAAGCTCTACCCAACACTAACAGGCAGATGGCGCTGGTATTCATTTACCAATTTAAACCAACTGTTATATTGTTGGTTTTCCACATTTTGGAAATATGATATAGAATTTAAAGGTATAAGCTCCAATGTCAGGCTGCCAAGCAGTAAATCCTGTCTCTGCCACTTTACAAGCAATATGGCCTTGGAAAAATTCCCTTTATATCAATCTCTTAATCTGAAAAAATGTAGAATGATGATAAGGATTAGTGAACAAAATACCTGATGCAGAAATAATCAATAAGTACTATTATTATTAACTCTAAAAGGAGCCAGAATGGCAAGTAATATTCTATCAATAAGTAGTATTAACTCCAAAGGAGTCAGAATGACAGGTAAGATTCTATGTGCTTCACAAGTATTACTGACTCTTGAAAACAATAATGAGATATGCACTATGACCATGCAGATTTTATAAAAGATAAAATTGATGCAAGAATAAGTTAAATAATCTGCCAAAAGGCACACAGACAAAAGTAGATAATGGAGATTCAATTCCAAGACTGTTTCTAGAGTCTTTGATCTGAATGACTTATACCACAAAACCCAAGGACAGCATCATTCAAATCTGAGGTTACCCAGCTTTCCTTTGGCTCTCTTATGGGATGCCAACTATGCTATATTCGGTACCATAGACAAATAAGATTCACTCTCAAATGATGCTGCAAAATTTTAATCAAATTGTTTTTTCATAGAACTGCATCCTATATGGAAAGACATAGTATGGACTGTTTATATACACAAAATACTTATTTCCATAATGAGTAAAAAACATAAAAGTAATATGTAGCTTTCTCTTAAATTATTTACTATGTTTATATACTTTCTCACATGGAAATGTGTTTTCTAGTTGTATGTCCTTTGTGTGCACTGAAAAATCAGGAACAGTGCAAAAATCACTTTCTTCTGCTAAAAGCCCTATCAAGATAGGAAGTGGGGAGGGGCTTGTTGTTACAGTTGTTTTGAGACAAGATCTAGCTATCTAAGTTGGTCCTAGATTTGCTACATACCTTAGGCTGACCCTGATCTTGCAAACTTTCTGCTTCAACATCTAATAAAGGCAGAATTTCTTAATGAAGCAATTAGTCAAGACAAGTAAATGCTAAAATGCACAGATACATGTAATTTAGTGATTGTTTTCCTGCACTAAAAGCATTAGCAAAATCTTAACAAAAGTATATGGTAGGTGCTGGTTCAAGTACTTAAAGAAAAACCAATAGCAGGTGAGTTAGAGAAGAAAACCAGAATTCAAAATACCAGCAGTGAGTTATTTGTTCTTCCTTCAGTATCCCACAAGCTGTGCTCAAAATACACCAACACTAGAACATACCATATGTACCAGAATGCAAACAGAGTTCCACAGAAGCCCTCTAATACTGGCTCAAAATGTAGGAAAAGGAATTTTTTTTAAATTTTCTGTTTCATGCCTCAGTCCCAAGGCAATCTTGTGGTGGTAGCAGCACCAATAATGGTAGTAGAAGGGAATTCACAGGTACCTAAAACTTGAGGTTACAGAGAAGTATAGTCCAAGGAGAAATAAACATTCTCTCACTTTCTCCCTCTCCCTATCTTTCTACCTCCCTCTTTCCCTCTTTTTCTCCCTCCATGCTCTTCTTGTCCCCTCTTTCTCCCTCCCACTTTCCAGCTATGAGACATGGAAACATGTATGACACAACAGGAAAACTAAGTTCCCAGTTTCTGGCCAAGGAACCAACTAGTATAGGGAATATTATGGAGAAAAAGAACTTACGGTATAAACTCATCCTGAGCTTCATATACATGGATCAATATGATCCTAAACAACATAACAAAGATTTGACTAGCAAACTAAATTATAGATCAAACCCCAGATCTCACGCTGGTCACTTAGTTACAAACATACAGCCAAAGAAAATAACACTGCAGAGGATCTGAAACTGGAATTGACACTGATACCACACACAATGGAAGGGCTGGTCAAAACCTACAACTTCAACTCTCTTGGATGAGTGCTTGATAAAATAAAAATATCAATATTTTCCATAGGATGTAAATAAAACTGAGGGTCTTATAATATTCAAAATGTTCAGGATGCTAAAAAACTTACTCAGAATTACAAAGAAGCAGGAAAATCTCAAACTACTTGAGAAAAAATTCAGACATCAATGCCATGATGATATACATGTTTAAATTATCTGACAAAGATAATTAAGAACTCACCAAAAACTCTCGAAAAAGAAATAAATGGAAAAAATGTGTCAGCAAGGAAGTAAAAGATATCAAAAACAAACAAATGGAAAAGATAGAATTTAAAAAAATAATAACCAGCACTTAAAAACTCACTGATGAGTTCTATAAATAAAGATGATAGAAGAAAAAATCAGTAAACTTCAGGATATAGCAATATTAAATTAGCCAATCTTAACAATGGTGAAAAAAAGATGTCAAAAATGAAAAACTATTCTCAAGACCTACAGGAAAATACCAAATATTTAATATTCATATCATCCCATTCCCAGAAGGAGAGGATAAAGTATAGTAAAAGAAAAATGTTTGAAGAAAAAATGGCTAAATATTTTCCAAATTTATCAAAAGACTAAATGCAAAGATTGAAAAAGTTCAGTAAAACCCCCCCACCCAAAAAACAATCCCTAAAATTAAACATGCTTACACTATGATAATCAAGTTTCTAAAGATAAATACATTAAAAATAAGTTTAAAAAATGATGTATTAGTTAAAGGGAAATAATGATTTCAAAGACGAAGGATTTCCCATCAGAAATCACAGAGGCCAGAGGAAATGGCACTGAATAAGCACTGAAAGAAAAGAACAAGCAAACCAAAATTCTTTACCTAGTGAAAATATCTTGCAGGAACAGAAATAAAACTACAGACATTCATAGATAAAGAAAACCTAAGAGAATGCATGAACAACATGCTATAATAAAAATACTACAGGGAAGTTCCTCAGAGAACATACCACATGTCATCAGAAATAAAGGAAAAACAACAGAAATGGTAAATTTCTGGTAAAAACATAGAATTCTCTGATAGAGCTTTCAACATATAAGCAGATTCCAAAAATAGATCCATATAAGTATTATCAATTGATTTTTGACAAAAGTACAATTCAATGTTGATATAACAGTTCTTTCCATAAAAGGTGCTACAACAAATAGACATCTCTAAGCCAAAGACAAGGGGAAAGGGAGGACATAAAGAACAAAAGTAAAGAGTTCAAAACACACTTCATATGGTATACAAAGCTAAATATCAATCATAGACATAAATATAAAACAAATATAATTCTTACAGGAATTTTGTAACACCGGTTTCAGCAAAGACACAACCAGAAGTATGATTTATAACATTTTTTGATACATGAGACTTTAGCAAAATGAAAAATTTTGGTCTTCCAAAGACACTATTAGGACAATGAAAAGACACACGATAGAAATTTTAAAGTTAATTTTTTAAAATTTTAAAGCAGGGAGAAGCAGTTAGCCACACCTGTAAGCCCACTAGCTGCCATTACCATCTGGGACCAGTAACCAGTTTGAACCAGGAAAAGCAGCCAATCACACCTGCTCAGGCCTGCAAGCTGCCATCAGGGACAATAACCAGTGTGGGCCAGGAGAAGCAGCTAGTTATGCCCTGCAAGCCCACTGGCCATCATCACCATGGAAGACCAGTAAGCAATGCAGATGGGGAAAAGCAGCCAGCCAAGCCCCCAGGTGTCTGCCACCATCAGAGGAGTCTCGGTATAACTGTACATTGTCTGGAAAAGTCTGCCCCACACCCCACCACCTCCCTAAGAATCTAGGTCAGGAGAACCCAGACACCTGGTCCATTCCCCCACACTGCAGATAGGCAGCCATCTTGGGAAGTACCTGGGACCCAACAACCAGCTAGTCCAGAAGAAACCAGGAAAATGTCAAGACAAAGGAGCAAAATGCAATCTCAAACCTTCACCCACATAGAGCAAGTCCAAGAACCATAAACATGGAAGAAATTGGAAACTGCACCTAGAAACTAGTGCTATGCATGGGCCACAGCCAGAGTGGGGACAGCCAAACCCAAGCCTCTCTCTGTGAGTCAGCACCACTTGCAGACTGCAGAGGGAGAAAACAAGGCCTCACCAGGAAGCAATCCCCACCCGGAAACCATATCATTTTCATTGTTTTGTTGGGTTGGGTTTTATTCTGTTTTGATTATGTTAAACCTGATATGAGCATCTATTTAAAAGATAGCAGGACATATGGTAGTCATTTTGGATTTACTATTGGCTTGTTTTGAAGTCCTTTACTGCGTTCATGTTTTGTTTCTCTTCTTTTCTGTTCTGTTCAATTTTTACTATGCCCAAAGGTATCTGCAGCTTTTTTTGGTTTTTTTTTGTTTTTTTTTTTTGGTACCAGGGATCGAACTCACGGCTGCACACTTGCAAGGCAGGCGCTTATGCCACTGAGCTAAATCCTCAGCCCAATGCAGCTATTTTGAAGACAACAAAAGGCATTATGATAACTATCGTTGATTTTGTAAGGTTTTGAAATCCTGAATCACTTATAGTGGTTCGATTGGTTTTATTCTATTTTATTTTCATTGGTTTTATCCTCTTTAAAATTAAAAAAAAAAAGAAACTGGAAGTCACACACCTGAAATTTCTGAAAGCACAGCAGCTGAAGTAAAGAAATTACTTCATGAGGCTGTAAAAGTAATCAGTTCAGAAATATCTCATGTAAAAGAAGACAAACATAATCAAAGAATTGCTGAGCATATCTAAAGAACACATAGATAAAAAATTTTTCAAAAGAGAGCATAGAAAAATGATGGAAACCTTAAATGAACAATATAGGAAAGAATTACAATCCATGAAACAGATTCAAAGAGAAAAACCACTTGAACACAACTGAAGATAGACTTTCAGATCCTGAAGACAGGATTTCAGCTAGTGATTGTGAAAGGAAAAAAGATCTCTTAAAAATAACAAGGAATCAGGAAATAACAATTCCATGGCTGAAAGATGACACAAAGAAAAATAATTTAATACTGATACATATCCATGAAAAATCTGGGGTCAACACAAATGGCATAAAAAGGCTATTTACAGAAAACTTCCCAAACATGGGGAAAGGACCTGACATACAGACAAGGAGAGTAAGAGAATGGAAAAAAGTAAGAAACAAGTTATATCACGTACAGGAACAAATCTCTATCATGAAAGTGTTCAATATATATATATACACCTAAAATGTACCAATAAAATCTGATTGGAAGGAAAAAAATAATTTTTAATACTGTATATATTTTTAAACATTTAGATACATTAGATTAAGTAACACATGTTAAAATTAATTTTACTAGCTTCAGGTGAGTCAGTTTAAATTATATTTTGTGTTGCCAGGCATGGTGATGCACACCATGCACTTGGGAGGCTGAGGCAGGAGGACTGCTGAGAGTAGGAGGCCTACATGGACTACACAGCAAGACCCTGACTTAAAGCAAAACAAAACAAAACAAAAATCAGACATTGTGGATTGCACAGGTTTTCCCGGGTCTTAGACAAGCCATATTCCTGGAACAGGCTTTCCTCCCAGACTCCACCATATACTTACTGAGTGACTTCATAGAGGTTAATGGAACTGCACTAAAATGAACTTTTTTTACATTTAAAATCAGAATATTAAACATGTACTACTTTTAGGAGTTGAAATAATACATAAAAGATATAACATATCCTACAATCAATAGCCACTTCTTTTTATCTCCTCTTTCCCAATACTGTTACTTAAGCTGAGGTTAAACTTCTGTAGGGATATATTAGTCCCAATGTCTACCACCCCCAATACCTTGGTTTTGGTTAACATAATTCCCATGACCAGAAAAGCAGATACACACTCCTAGCCACTGATTAGCCCAATCCTGACCTAGGCATGAACTATCTTTATTTTTCCAGGGCTCAGTCTGAAACAAGGGACGCAAATAGTGAATCAATAGTAATTTGCTAAATCAATCATGTTTGGTCCCTATGAAGTTCATCCTAGAAACAGGGAAACACTGATGAAAAACAAGAAGCCAATGAACAGAGATAATGGAAAGAAGAACAGAAAGAGCAAGAGATAAAAGCCACATGCTATGTGACTCAAGAGAGAAAGTGAAAGAGAATTCCTAGAACTTTTAAGAAATTCACCAAACACTTTCCACTTCCTAGTTCACATGTCTTTTTAACCATATCCCACTTCTTCTTTAGATGGACAGGGTAATGTTTTGTTCCTTGAAACTAAAATGACCTAACACATCTGCCTAAGGAAGGGACATAAAATTGCCTTTCAGTTAAAGGGAATAAAAAAATTTTAAAAAGACAAAATATGTCTTACTCTAGGTAATAACTCAAATTAAAAAAAGAAAAAAATGTTTCTCCTAAAAGTGCATAGGTTCCTTACCAAAAAGTGCTAACAGAACAGAACATGACAAGTGAAAATAGCAAAGGACAAAGACCTTCAGTATTCCTTTATAAAACCACTACCAGAAACATGCTTTTAAATGCTTACCTGTACTACATAGAAATATGTAGGCAACGAGAAAAAAAAGTTCTCCCAACTACAACTACAGAGTACAAGTACTTATTAACTTTTTCAATAACATAAGAGCATCTCACTATATAATAGTGTCCTGAGCATATTTTAAAAAACAATCAATAGTCACTACAATAATTTGGAAGTCTTAAGAAAAGAATTTTCCCCATTCTAAATGTATTACTACACAAGCTTGAAGTCCAGGCCATCAGAGTATTTATGTAACAAAGAACAAATGTTATAGATTAAAAACTAGTGGTCAACTTAATGCCAGCTGGATTACATCACCATGGTGCTGAGTGTAGATATTTCACCTAAAGAAGGTTGCCAGCATAAACAGAGATGTAAAAAAGAAAAAGCTATCACATTAGTGCACTAGTGCGTTAAGGCGTTGAGGTGTTGAGGCCTTGTGGGTTCTCCTACGAGTTGCTGTTTGAGCCATTAGGTTCTCCTGGAAAAGTTCTGGTTCTCACATTGAGCATTGCTTGCTAGCTCCAGAAGGGAAGACGTGTGCCACATGGTCACCAGGATAAACTTGTCCCACTGGCTTCCTGGCATATACTCGACTGTGCTTGTCATCAAAAGAGCTCAGGGCCTCCATGTCACTAAAGATAGCTGTGGTGCTTTTGAAGACAACCCCGGTCTTTGTTGTGAGTGTGACTTCTCCACTCCAACATAAAACCCTCAACCTACCAGTACAGCTCCTTCACCCTGCTGACATAGACTTCCTAGTTTCTACCACTAACCTTTAGACCTTCCCAACACAAATCCATAAAAAAAAACTAATATAAGTCCTTCTTATAGGCTCTAAACCTCCAGTTAGATTCGTGAGAGGCATTGTTGTGAGCTCTAGGTCTTCATCTAGACTCAAGTGAGACATTGCTGTGAGATTCAGGCCCTTGGCTAAATAGTCTATGTCTTTAGTGATATAAATAGATTTCCTACATTTTCTTGCATTAACTCTGGGTGACCATCATAAGACAATATGATAAACTCCTTGTCCTGACTCTAATTGTTCTCTATACAACCCCTAACTACAACAACAACAAACAGGTATTATACCTCTTTTGATAAAGTATCTCAATCTGAATTAGTAATAAAAAGTTTTTCATTAAAGACAAGCCTAGGACCTGATGGTTTCATTACTGAAATCTGTGAAACATTTTAAGAATACCAATACTTCTCAAACTCTTCCAACAACTTCAAGAAGAGGAATACGTCCAACGTCCTTCTAAAGGAACTGGATCACCCTGGTACCAAAGCCAGCAAACAAGGATGTTTATAAGAGAAGAAAATTACAGACCCTTTTCTTTTTTAACATGAATATAAAAATGTTTTTTAAAGTACAACCAACTTTAACTATGTATTAAAGGGATCATTCATAGCTAGGAATGATGGCACACACCTGTAATCCCAGCTACTCAGAAAGCTAAGGCAGGTAGACCACAAATTTGAGGTCAGTCCAGACAACTTAGTGAGAACCTATCTCAAAATAAAGTAAAAAACAGTCAGGGATACACCTCAGTGGTAGAACTCTCATACAGATTTAATCCACTTGTGTGGATTTAATCCTCAGCACCACAAAAGAAAAATAAGATAAAATAAAGTGATCATTCATTATAGGCAAGTGAGACATCCCTGGATAGTTCATCTCACATAAATCAAAAAGTGTAATGCTTCATACCAACAGAATAGAGGATAAAAATCATACAATTATCTCATTATATGTAAATGAAGCATTTGACAAAATACAACTTCCTTTCATGATTATAAAAAAAAGTGACTAAATTAGATACAGGAGGAATGTTCCTCACACCAAGACCTTATCTTAGACCACACAGAAAAATCTACTTGAAATAGATTAAAGACTTAAACATAAGATCAGAAACTGTAAAATTACTAGAAGAAAACAGAGGAAAACCTACACCACACTAGTCTGGACAAGCACAGTCAACAAAAACAAAACTGGGTAAGTGGGATTGTATCTAAAAAGCTGCTGCAGAGTGTAAAAAGTAAACCTACAAATTGGAAAGCCCATCAGATAACATAAACACCTACTCAACATAGCTAACTACTAGGAAACTGCAAATTAGAACAATGAAATATCATCTCACATCTGTCAAATGGCTATTATAAAAAAGACAAAAATACATAAGGTTAAATATCACATACTTCTCTAATGTGAGAAACCTAAAATAATTTAAAGAGCAAACTAAGAGATTATAGGAAACAGAAAGGTAGACTTTATATAGCTGAGAAGAGAACTGGGAGTAGGAAGGGTGTGAAATGATCAAGATGTGAAATTGTATTCACCAATTCCCCAAGATGAATGTAACTATTATGTATCACTAACATATACTAATTAAAAATTGTTAGACAAGGGTTGTGACGATATGTAGAAAGGAAACCCTTGTACAGTTTGTGCGAATATAATTCAGTCTAGCCATTATGGAAAAGTACTGGAAGGTTCCTCAAAAAACTATGAATGAAATCGCCATATGATCCAATAATCCAACTTCTATGTATTTATGGAATCAGTTTGTCAAAAGGATATCTGGACACCTATGTTAACTGCAGCATTAGTCACAGTATCAAAATTATGGAATCAATTGATCTGTCCATCCACAAATGAAGAAAATGTGGTATATATACAGTACAATACTATTCAGTCTCAAAAAAAGAAGATTCTATTATTTGCAACATAATGAATAAATCCAAAGAACATCATTACACCAAATGAAACAAGCTAGGAACAGAAGGACAAATATTACACATTCTTCCTTTAGAATCTAAAACAAGACTCATAGAGACAGATTAATAGAATGGTTGGTATGGATGCTGGGGACAGGAGAGATAGGGAGATCAAAGGGTATAAAGTCTCCATTAGATGGGAGAAATAACTTTGCTTCAAGTAAAACCAGTGTATTAAAGTACTAAAACTGTGCTATACATTTCAAAACGGCTGAAAATTTCAAATGTTCTCACAACAAAATTGTATTTTATGTGAGAAATATGTTAATTTAATTGTTCCACATGGCATTTACAAAACATAACATCACTTTGTACATATGTACAATTATAAATTGTTGATTTTTAATAAAATGAAAAATAACTAAAACTCTCATGGTTTTAGTAAGTGTACAGCATTTAGTATCTTAAACCCTAAAATTCTGGCCCTGAGAAAAGGCTTATTTTGGGGGGGGGAACTAAACATTGATTCATAAAGCAAAAATTTATGTACTTAAAAAGAAATTTTCTAGTTATGTGGAAGAATAAATGTGTTAGTTTTAATCACTGCTAGCAGACCTTCCTATTGGCTACATATTTATATTTCCTCTAAAGGAGAAGTATTTTTATTAGTGCATGTTTGTAATACTGATGATACTGATGTTTGTTCTGGAGAATTAGTACATGCATTTCTTGATCATTTTTAATCCCTGTAACTCCCTCTCTTTTCCTGCCCCCTCATTGATCCCTTTTTCCATCTCTAAGAGTCTACTTTCTATTTTCCTATCATCTCTCAATTTTACTTACTTATATTTTAAGTTTCTCATATAAAATAAAAACGTGGTATTCAACTTTGAGTCTCACTGATTTTGCGTAACACAATGATCTCAAGTTTCATGTATTTTCCTAAAAGAGACAGGACTTCATTCTTCTTTATAGCTAAACAATAGTGCATTGCATATGCATACTATGTTTCCATTCATCTGTTGGCTCACATCTAGGCTATTTCAGGACTACTGTGAACTGTTCCACTATGAACACGAATATACATGCAGAACAGCTAGCAAAAATTTTCTCCCATACTGCAAGTTGTCTCTTCATTCTGTTGTTTCCTTTACTGTGCAAAAATATTTAATTGGCTGCAATCCTGTTTGGTGATTCTTGACATTATTTCCTCTACTGCTAGACTTCTATTCAGGAAATCTTTGCCTGTGCTCATAGTTTCAAGTATTTCTCCTATGTTATCTTCCAGCAGTTTTATAGTTTTTGTTTTTATGTCTTGGTCTCTGATCCATTTTGACTTGATTTTATTATAAAATGAGATGCAAAGACCTAGTTCCAATCTTCTGCAAATGGATATCTAATTTTCTGAGCACTATTTGTTTAAAAAAGCTGTCTTTTCCCCAACATATAGCTAAGGCCTCTTTGTCAAAAAATAGAAGGCTATAGTTACATGGGGTTGCTTCTATGTCTATTTTATTTCATAGCTCTGTATGTGTTTTTGCACCACTTATCATGCTATTATTACTATAGTTTAGTAGTGTGTTATGGCACTTATTACTATACTATATTATTAGTATAGTTTAGTAGTGTGTTATGGCATTTAAGAAAATGTTTCCCTAAAGCCTCGTGGGCTCATAAGTGGGTCTTTCCAAAGGAGGCTAGATTGTGTGATGCTGGGAACAAGGGTGTGTGATCATTAAATTAGTCCACTGATTGGTCTAGCAGAGTTTTGAATGTAGATAATGGGAAGGCTCACTGTTAATAATACCTACCCTAACAGTATGTAGAGCCTGTACAGAATATAAGGGACAGAAAGATGACTGCTACTGTTTGCTGCCTAGTGCCTTCTGCTTGCCCTGCTTTGCCATGAACTGTTTCTCCTCTGTGATGCCCCTCTGCTATATCACCCTACTTGGAGCCAGCCAAGTATGAATCAAAACCTCTAAAAACTATGAGTCGAAATAAACTTTTCCTTCTTTTACTTGGGTATTGGGTACTTTTCTCAGCACAAAAAAAAAGTAACTAAGATAGTAGTGTGACTTACAGTAGGTATCGTGATGGCTCAAGCCTTGTTCTTTTTGCTCAGAATTTCTTAGACTATTCTAGTTCTCTTCTGATTCCAAATGAATTTTAGGATTTTCTTCTAGTTCTACAAAGAATGCTGTTAGTATTTCAGTATAAATTGCATTAAATCTGTATTTTCCCATTTTCATGTTAGTTATTTCAACCCAAGAACAAGGGATGTCTTTCCATTTTCTAATATCCTATTTCTTTCTTCAGAGTTCTGTAATTTTCATTATAGAAGTCTTTTACCACCCTGATTAGGTTGATTCCCAGGTGTTTTTTTTTTTTTTGAAGCTGCTGTGAATGGAACATTTTTCTGATTTCTCAGAAGATTCATTATTGGTGTACAAAAACGCCATTGATTTTTGTGTGATTTTATATCCTGCAACTTTACTGAATTTATCTAATTTAAGACTCCTAGTGGAGTTTTTGGGTTTTCTCTGTAAAGAATTATATCATCTATGAATAGACATAATTTCATTTCTTTCCTATTAATATCCTTTTTCTTTATTTTGCCTGAGTGCTCTGGCTAAAGTTTTGAATATTATATTGAACAGCAGTGAGAGTGAACATCCTTTTTCTCTTTTCTTGATTTTATAGGGAATGCTTTCAGTTTTTCCCCAACTCAATATGATGTTGGCTGTGGACCTCTCATACATAGACTTTATTAATTCAAGGTAAGAGATTTAACTATTTTCATCAAGGTCTTATCATGAAGGTATATTGTACTTTCTCAAATGTTTCTATTGAGATGACTATGTGATTTTTATCCTTGATTCTATTTATGGGATTTATTATTTTTTACTTACATATGTTGAACCATCTTTGCATCCCTGGGATAAAACTAACTTACTCATGGTCTATTATCCTCTTAATGAGTTGTTGGGTTGTGTTTGCAAGAATCTAATGAAGGGCTGTGCATTTATATTCATCAAGGATACTGGACTGTAGTTTTTTGTTGTTGCATCCTTAACCAGTCTTGGTACCAGCGTAATGCTGGCTCATAGAATGAGTTTAAAAGCATTTCTTTTAAATGTTTAATACATTTTCAAAATAATTTCTGACAAACCTATGTTAGTGTTATTCAATATAATTTTGCCTTATCTCTAGTTTTGTTAATTTGAGCCCTGTCTCTCATCTTTTGGTAGATTTCACGAAGGGTTTGATCATTTATCTTTTCAAAGAAAAAATTCTTTGATTCATTGATTTTTTTTCTATTCTTTTTTAGTTTCAATTGTGTTAATTTGTACCCTGATCATTATTTCTTTCCTTCTACTGACTTAGGGATTGTTTTTTTCTTCAACTAGGATCTTAAGATGCATCATTAAATTATGTATTTGGGATCATGCCATTTTTCTAATCAGACATTCACAGCTATAAACATCCTTCTTAGAACAGCTTTCAGTGTTTGCTACAGATACTGATAAATTTTGCTTCCATTGGCATTTGATTCTAAGAATTCTTAAAATTTCTCCTTTGATTTCTTCAGTTATCACTGATCATTCAAAAGTGAATTAAATCTCTGTATGTTTCTGTTGTTACATGGCTCCTTTTGCTACCAGTTTCTTTTGTTACATTGTGATCTTCCAGAATGCATGAGATTATTAAAGTTATTTTGCATGTAGGACTTTCTTGACAGTCTAAAATATGGTTATTTTGAGAAAATTCCATGGACAGCTGAAAAGAATATGGATTCTTCTGGTTTTAGATGAAATATTTTCTAGATATGTTAAATGCATTTAATCTTATTAACTCTGATGCTTCTTAGTTTCCTTGTTGTCTGATTGTTATACATAGATTTTATTAATTTGAGGTAAGATCTTTCTGTAACAATTTTTAGCAAGGTTTTTTTAAAGAGAAAAAAGCACAGAAAAATAAAAAAGTAATCAAACAAACAAAAAAATAATAACAAAAGCCAAATAACAATAACAACAACAAAAAAAGAATAGTGGTGCAGGATTTCAAAACAAGATAGAAATTTAACAGTGGTTGTTATGTATTGTCATCTTCAAAATAGCTGTTAGGATTTGTAAACTGCAGGGGAAGAAGACAAGGCTACACCAGGAAGCAAGTCTCACCTGGAAACCAGTCCCAAGTGCCAGCTGCTACAGGAGTGGGGACACCCAGACCCAAGCCTCTCCCCATGAGTCAGTGCCATTCGTGGACTGCAGAGGTAGGGAGAGAACCAAGATCACCAGGAAGCAAACCCCACCTGGAAACCAGCACCATGCACCAGCCACTGCTACTGTGGTGACAGGAAGACCCCAGCCCCTTCCAGCACACAGGCTAGCAAACAATAAGTTCCATTCCCCACACCCACTTCCCCATAAGCTATCAGCTGATCCAGAAAACACAAGCTGTGATGGTAGCCATCGAGGTGAAACGCAATTGGATACCTGTGGTGCTTTGGTGTTTCACTGACCTTGCAGGCCTACAGCCAGTGGTCTGAATATCTGTTCCGAGGATAGCAGTATACAATGTGGCATCTAGGGGGTGGATCACCTTCAAATGGTGGTAGCCACTGTTGAGTCCCTATTGTCTTGTTTTGAAGTTCTATACCATCTTGTTTTGTTTGATTGGGTTTTATACTCTTTTGTTTTGTTCAATTATGTTAAATCCAGTGGCATGAGCAGCTGTTTCAAAGATAGCAAGATATATTATGGTAGCCATTTTGAATTTACCATTGTCTTGTGTTGAAGTCCTATACTGCATTGTTTTGTTTTTATTGTTTCTGTTCTATTCTGTTATGTTCGATTTTTACTATGTCCAAAGGTATCTGCAGCTATTTTGAGGACAACAAAAGGCATTATGGAAACTATTGTTGATCACTTAACACTGGTTTGTTTTGATTGGTTTTATTCTTTTCTTTTCCTTTGTTTTATCTCTAAAATTAAAAAAATTAAAATTTTAAAAAAAGCTGCTCAGGTTACCAAATTCAGACATGCAAAATTGGTCAAACAATATGATTTCCCTTTGAGCATTTTTTTCCCTTTCACTATGTGTATTGTAACTTTTGGAACTTACCCACTTTCAGTTTCTTACACTAGCGAGATACTACACAGGAACCTGATTTATTTCACTTATGAGTATGGTCTCTAGTTGCATTCATTTACCTACAAAAGCCTCTAGTTTATCCTTTTTTATGGCCGAATAGTACTCCATTGTATAAAAGACCACTTTTTTATCCATTCCTCAGTTGCTGAGCATCATACCACAGCAACATATGACCACCCATGTTTACAGAGGCAAAATTTGTAATAGCCAGATCTTGGAAACAATCATCAAGGTTTTTATCATGAAGGTATATTGTACTGTCAAATGCTTCTATGAGATGATCATGTGATTTTTATCCTTGATTACATTTATGGGGTATATTACATTTTTGTGAATCAGATATTGAAGTCCACAACTATAATTGTATTGGTATCCATCTGTCCTTTTATTTCAAGTGTGTTTTATGAAACTGGATATACTATTTGGTATATATATATATATATATATATATATATATATATATATACACAATTATTATCACTCCTTGGTGAATTGTTTCCATTATCAATAAACAGTGGCTTTATCTCTTCTTCCCAGTCCTGCCTTGAAATAAACTGTGCTAGGTATAAATATAGCTATTTCTGCTGACTTTCAAGCTCCAGATGTTTTGAATATCATTTTCTATCTTTTCACTTTCAGTATATATACTTTGCAGGTGAGTTGTATCTCCTAAAGGCAAAATATAAGTTATTCCTTTTTTAAACCCAATCTGTCAATCTTTTGACTTTTAGTAGTTGAGTTCAGACCACTTACATTATTATTCTTAAAAGGTATGCACTATTTCCTGTCATTTTGTTGTATTTCTTGTGTTTGATTCATTTCTTATTTAACTACTTTCCCAGTAAGATGTATTTTTTCCTTGGGCCTCATGAATGGTGTTATCTTCATCATCTCTCTGTAAGATTCCCTTATGTATATTTTGTAATTCTGAATTGGTAATCATAAACTTTTTAGTTAATCAGTAAAGACTTTATTTCTCCTTCTATCTTTAAGGATAGCCTTGCAGGATATAGTTTGTTAGCCAGGTTGACAATTATTTTCTTTCAGGGATTGAAAAACTTCATTCCAAGCCTGCCTGTCCTTTAAAATTTCTGTTGAGAAAGTTGATGTTATTTGAATGTATTTTCCCTTATAAGTGATTTGGTACTTTTCTCCTAACAGTTCTAAAATTCTTTATTCTGAGTTCACAGAATTTTGATCATGATGTGTCATCAGGAGGTTCTTTCCTGGTCATTTGAGAGGGCAAATTCTTCTTTACTAGGATAGGCATTTCTCCAGATATGGAAATTTTCTATAATAATTTCAGCAAATAGATTACTTTATGACATTAACTTGTCTGTACTTTAACACCTTCCTGAGGAGCAATGACACTTTAAGTTTGCTCTTTGAATGTTGTCTAAGACCACCTGGAAAAACTTGCCACAGTTTCTGGTTCTTTCTTCATTATTACTAACTGAATCTTCCAGGATGTCTATTTTGTCTTCAAGTCCTGATATCCTTTGTTTAGGTTCATTTTGTCAATTGTGTAGATTTTCAATTGAGTTTTTATTTATTTACATAGTCACTTCCAGGATTTCTGCTTGGCTGCTTTGCAGAATCTCTATCTCTTTACTATAGTAATCTTTCATACACTGCATTGTCTTCTTTGTTTGTCTTGTTATTTGTATCTTCTTCGAGCATTAGTAATTGACTCACTTACCATATTTCCCCAAAAATCAGATTTTACTGAAAACCACTAGCATGATGCTTCAAGATGCTCATAGTATAAGCTTTGGCCCCAAAATAAGACCCAGTTAAAAATCTTAGCCACATGGACATATTCAGTATATCCTTTGAAACACACAACAAATGTATTGAATTAGAAAGTAACATTAATATATAATTAAATATATTAAATATAGTAATAAAACACTTAAATGATAAGTTTGTGAATACCTAAGTAGCACCTTTGGGTGAAGTAAATGCCCATTTAAAAAGACAAAACTTGACCATGTTGGATCGTGGGGCACTAGGAAAGCAGGCAGCCAGGTCACCACTCTGGTGGGTGGCTGTGGCCTGGCAGACCGCAGCTGCTGCAGGGTAGGGGCCATCAGAGTCTCCTGGGATCCGTGCCATGTTGGAACTTGGGGTGCTTGGAGGACAGGCGGCCAGCTCGCCACTCTGGTAAGTGGTTGTGGCCTGATAAGCCTCAGCCACTCAAGGGCGAGAACCATCAGTGTCTCCCAAGATCCGCACCATGTTGAAATTTGGGGCGCTGGGAAAACAAGCAGCCAGCTCACTGCTCTGGTAAGTGGCTGTGGCCGGGAAAGCTGCGGCCGCTCCAGAATGAGAACCATCGGCATCTCCTGAGATCCACGCCATGTTGGAACTTGGGGCAATGGGAGGACAGGCAGCCAGCTTGCCGCTCTGGAGGGTGGCTGTGGCCTGGCAGGCTGTGGCCACTCCAGGGCAGGAACCATCAGTGTATCCTGAGATCTGTGCCATGTTGGAACTTGGGGAACTGGGAAAACAAGCAGCCAACTCACCGCTCTAGTGAGTGGCTATGGGCCTACCAGTGCATGGGGTAAGAGTCAGACATCCATCCCCCCCACCCCGTGAGCAAGTAGGAGCCAGAGATCTGAGTATCTCTTGTGAGGTTGACTACATACAATATAGCAAATAAGGGGGATTTCCTTGGCCGCAGCCACAAGGTGAGTTGCAGCTCACCAGCACAGGCACGGGAAAAGTCTGGGACCATTGATCTCGGTGGCTGGGTGCCCACCCAGACCCCTAGGACACTGGGTTAGGCTCCAGAGGTTCCACAGGCTTGAGTGGACCGCACCCAATGAACTTCATTCAACCAGGGGAGCCAGGACCAACGAAGGGGGAGCCAGGCCAGTGGCATCACCACGAGGTGAGTTGCAGCTCACCCACGCAGGCACAGGAAAAGTTTGGAACCATCGATCCTGGAGGCTGGGTGCCCGCCCAGCACCCTAAGACACTGGAGTAGGATCCAGAGGTTCCAGAGACTTGAGTGGATGGCGCCCAGCGACCTTCATTCAACCAGGAGACCCAGGCCCACCTAAAGGGGAGCCAAAGTCCCAGTAGCAGAGAGGGCAGCAGGTGATTTCCAACACATCCAGGGAAAGCTTTGGAACATCTCTGAAAACAAAAAAATATAGGAAAATGACAAGACAAAAAACTAAAATTCAATTTCAAACCTCCAGCCCACCCCAAGAAACCCTAGGAGCCATGTACATGGAAGAAAATACTAGCCATACACCTGAAATGCCTGAAATGATATCAACTGAAATAAAGAAGCAAGTATGAGAAACTATGAGGGAAATTAAATCAGAAATAATCTCCCAGGTAAAAGAAGAAATGATAAAAGTAGTGAAAGAAATACTGAATGCATCTAACAAAGACACAGCTAAAAAATTAGAGGAACAAAGCAAAATGATAGAATCCCTGAAAGAACAGTTTAAGAAACAAACAGAATACATGAAGCAGATTCAAAAAGATATGCAGGAAATCAAAAATGCTATTAAAAGCTGCAAAAACTGACTCAACGAAAGTGAAGATAGAATCTCAGACCTCGAAGATAAGATTGCAGCTAGTGAATAGGAAAGGAAAGATCTTCTAAAAATAACAAGCAATCAGGAAATAACAATTCAACAGCTGCAAGATGATGCAAAGAAAAACAACATAAGATTAACAGGGATAAATGAAAAAGAAGGGGGCAACACAAATGATATCAAGAGGCTATTTACAGAAGTAATAGCTGAAAACTTCCCAAACATGAGTATGGAAACTAACATACAGATTAGTGAAGCACATAGAAATACAAATAGCCATACCCAAAACAAAACTACACCCAGACATATAATAATCACCATCCCAGAAATCTAACATAAGAACAGAATATTAACAGCTGTTAGAGAGAAAAGACAGATCATGTATAAAGGAAAACCTATCAGAATCACAGCAGACTTCTCAACACAAACAATGAAGTCAAGAAGAGCATGGAGTGAAGTTTTTCAGATCTTTAAAGAAAATGACTTCCAACCGAGACTGATGTACCCTGCAAAACTGTCCTTCAAAATGGATGGAGAAATAAGATACTTCCATGACAAAGAACAGCTGAAGAACTTCATGACTGCCAAACCAACCCTACAAAGAATACTGAAAGACATTCTAGATACACATAGGAAAAAAACCACTAAGCAAGACAGACAATTAAACAGAATGGAAAGTTAAGATACAACATCAGAAAGATAACATGTCAACAATAAACCAATATATGACAGTTACAAACATCAATGTAAATGGCCTCAATTCACCAATTAAAAGAAACAGACTGGCAGAATGGATCAAGAAACAACGTCCAACCATATGCTGTCTACAAGAAACCCATCTAACCCTAAAGGAAACTCATAGACTGAAAGTCAAAGGATGGAAAACAATACTCCATGCAACAGGAACTCAAAAAAAAGGCAAGGATAGCTATTCTGTTTGCAGACCATGTGAACTTCAAACCAAGAATGGTCTGAAGAGATAAAGAAGGTCACTACATACTAGTTAGGAGAAAACTGCAAGAGGAAGAGGTAACAATCTTATATATGCACCAAATTCCAGAGCACCCAACTACACAAAGCAAGTATTAACAGAAATGAAAAATCAAATAGGCAATAACACAGTTATAACAGGGGACCTTAACACACCATTGACACAAAGGGATAGATCAACTAGACAGAAAATCAGCAAAGAAATAACAGAACTGAATCACACCTGTAAACAAATGGATTTGATAGAAGTATACAGAGTGTTCCACCCAACAACATCAGGATATACATTCTTCTCACTAGTACATGGGACATTCTCTAAAATAGACCATATACTAACCCACAGAACATATTTAAGTAAATGCAAAAGAATTGAAAATATCCCATGCATGTTATCGGATCATAGCGCCATGAAACTGGAAATTAATGATAAAACTAACTGCAAAAGCCACACAAACACATGGAAATTGAATAATACACTCTTGAGCAATCAGTGGGTCACAGAGGAAATTAAAGAAGAAATTAAACAATATCTACAAGCAAACGAAAATACCAATACAACTTACCGGAACCTGTGGCATGCAATGAAAGTGGTCCTCAAAGGAAAATTTATTGCACTAAGTTCCCATATTAGGAAAACAGAACGAACACAAATAAGCAAACTGATATTATACCTGAAACATCTAGAAAAAGAAGAGCAAGCCAAGCCCAAAGCCAAAAAAAGGGAGGAAATTATAAAGATCAGAGCAGAAATTAATGCAATAGAGACTAAGAAAACAATTCAAAGAATCAATGAATCAAAGAGTTGGTTCTTTGAAAGAATAAATAAAATTGACAAGCCGCTAGCCAACCTAATTTAAAAAAGGAAAGAAAAGACTCAAATTCACACAATACAGAATGAAAAAGGAGAAATCACTACTGACCCTGTGGAAATACAGAAGATCATCAACAACTATTTTGAAAACCTCTACTCTCATAGGTTCAATAACACAGAAGAAATGGAGAGATTCCTAGAATCATATGAATCACCAAAGCTGGATCAAGAAGATATAAAACTGCTGAATAACCCAATTTCTATTAATGAAATTGAAAACATAATCAAGTCCCTACCAACAAAGAAGAGCCCAGGCCCAGACAGATTCACCGTGGAATTCTACAAGAAATACAAAGAAGACTTAATGCCATCACTCCTCAAACTCTTCAATGAAATTGAACGGGAAGCAATTCTCCCTAACTCATTTCTGGAAGCAAATATCACTCTAGTACCAAAACCTGAGAAAGACCCAACTAAAAAAGAGAACTACAGGCCAATATCCCTAATGAACATAGTTGCAAAATTCTCAATAAAATATTGGCAAACAGGATGCAGCAAATCATCAAGAAGATTATACACCATGACCAAGTGGGATTCATCCCAGGCATGCAGGGATGGTTCAACATAGGTAAATCAATAAATGTAATCCACCATATCAATAGAGCCAAAAGTAAGAATCACATGTTCATTTCTATAGATGCAGCAAAAGCTTTTGATAAGATCCAACACCCATTCATGATAAGAACCTTACAGAGAATTGGAATAGATGGTCTTTAGCTCAATATGATAAAGGCCATCTACGATAA
>PVLA01012330.1:0-45380 GCA_004027455.1 Hydrochoerus hydrochaeris | reverse complement strand
TTTATCTGAACTTCACTTCTGTTACCTATGTTTGGGAAGTTTTCCTTAATTATTTCTGTGAATAGACTTTTTATTTCATTTGTATTTGTTGCTGCATCTTCATTCACATATTTTATTCTTAGGTTATAAATCCTCTTGTCATCTTCTAGCCTTTGTATCATTGCTTCCTGGTTCCTTGTTATTTTTAAGAGATCCTTCCATTCATGATCATACTTTGCAAATCTATCTTCAAGTTTTGAAAGTTTGTCTTTAGTTTCTGTTAAAAGGTTTTGCCAGGTTTCATTGGAGTTTTTTATTTCCTGATATTCTCTTTGGATCTGTTTCATATATTCTAGGTTTTGTTTATATTCTTCATCAAAGGCTTCTCTCCTTTCTCTGGGTTCCTCTATTCTTTCATTTGTGTCTACTTGAGGATTACCCAGGACTTCTTTTATTAGTCTTCTTATATCTTGCTTCACCTGAGTTAGAATTTCAGATTTAAATTCGACGATGAGGTCACAGATGTTTTTCTTTATTTCTGATGAGGCTGTCTCTGACATTACAGGTTTGCTGCTCTCAACTTCCTCTGCATTTACCTCTGTTGTTGGACTCACTTTTCCTGTTTCCACAGTTGGGGACTTTTTGTTCTTTCTCTGTCTTGTCATGTTTTTGGCCCCCTTCAGACGGTGGGTGGTGGAGGTCTCTGGGCCTTTCCTTTTGCTTACAGTTTTTCTGCAAAGCAATTGCTAGGGAAGTACCGCCCCCCCAGTCCTCTGTGGATCTGTGAGTTGCACGCTGAGAGCTGGCTATTCCCCCTACATCAGTCAACTAGTTAATGCTTCACAGGTTTGTGTGTTCCCTGGGGATGCCACTGGCCCAGAAAAGCCTTGTCCCTGGCTATTGGGTTTCAACCAGGGGCGTGGCCCAGCCCGAGCAGATTCCACCAATCTGCTTTGGACTAGGAGTCATCAGCAGAGGCTGCCTAGGGCCAAACTCAAGCCAGCCCTGCCCAACTCCAAAATGTCGCCCAGCCAGTCCTCCTGGTTTGGGGATTCCAGTTCCCGTCATTCACCAAAGTTCATACAGCTCGACTGGCTGTTTCCACTCCCCATCTCACAGCCTCCCCCAGCCAAGGGTCTGGAGCTCACCAATCCCCGCTCTTGGCAGGGCCGCAATCTCAGCTGGATCGTGAGTCACCTGACTTTAAGACGGTCTGGTACAGCAATTGGGGCTTGCCCAGCTCCAGCCCTCTGTCCATGCTTCTTTTTCTTTTTTTTCTTTTTTTTTTTTCTTTTTCTTTTTCCTCAGTTTCTTCCTGGGTCATGGGAATTCCTTTTCTTTTGTCTGGCTTTCTCCATGTTGCCAGATTCCAGCATCTGAGTTGTTATTATTATTTTTTTTCCTCAGAGAAGCTCTCTCACAGTGCCGCCACTCGGTCGGCCATCTTGGACACCAGGTATCTTTATCGGGGCCCAGAGGCATCCATAGCATTGGAAAAGCCTGAGCTTCAGTCTTGCAAATCCCACAGCAGACACAGTGAGGAGCTGACAGCCAGCTGACAGTTTATTTGGAGGAATTCAATACTTTTAAGATGGCTTTTGTTGTGATTGATGAAATTAAGGGCTTTCTTATCTTTGCACTTCTCTTCCATCCCCACTTTAATCACAGAGCTGCAATAGTGGCACAAGATAAAAGTTTTTTTTTTTTGTCCAGAATTTTCTGAAGACTGTTCCTCAAAAACACTTCCCCTTACAGCTCTTCCCCTTCATTACTTTTATGCTAAGGTCCTTATTTTTACTGTGCACACATGTGCTTGTGTGTATATCCATAGTTTACCTTTTATTACAAGCACTCTTGGCACAGGTAGAGCTTCGTATAAAATGAATACAAATCGAATAGTTTAAAGGATTTTCAAGGTGTTTATGACAAAATAGAATCTTAGTTTTTAAAGTATATTAAATTCATTCTCAAATACCTTGACAATCATCTATTCTTCTGAAAACTAAAAGAAGGGCTTAAACTGTATTTTAAGGTCCTTTCAAGTCTAACTATTCTGTATTCTAAGCTTCGTAACACACCGTGGGAATCTCTTGTTGCAGTGCAAGTTAAAGGTCAGGCCAAAGTGTGCTGCTGAGCACTGTACTGTAATAACTATGACAGAGAGGAAAACGAACACAAGAACAGAAAAGGCAAGAGGGAGGGAGAGGGAGAAAAGGACAGGGAGGAGGAGGAAAAGGGGGAAGAGGACAGAGAAAGAGAGCACCACACTAAGGAAAGTACCACACACACCATTCAGAGATGCCCTGTTGCCTTCAGGTCAGGTAAGTGGCCAGTGTCTCTGCAGCTTCCTAGATCTCTTTTACTTACATATTTACCATTCATTGCTTTCAGCCCAAGTGTAGATATCACAAAGGCCTGTCAGAATGAGGGAAGAGTGAGAAACAAAATTAAATAGATTTAAAACCCTTTAAGTTATTCATGGGAGACATAAGATTATTGTAAAACTTGTATTTACTACTGTAGTCTAAATAAATGGATTAGTACTTCCAAAACAAAATGATATAATAAATTTATAATTATTGCCATAGTTTCTTTTATCCCTGGTTTTGTATTCTAAAATTCCACCTTCTGGTTTACCTTAGGATCTTCTTTCTGAGACTGCTTCCCCTTTCCTTTAAAATGTTTAAAGCCACTGTATGTGCCAAAACATTGGCTCAGGGGCTTTTGTCTCCGGACAGTATTTGTGAAGAGTTTTTTTTCTTAGGCTGCAAGTGCATTGATCATCATGACCTTGATTCAACTTTGACTGCTGATGTCACGGAGGATGGGACCGTACATGACACTTGACTAGGTGTAGAAATGACTTGCTGTTGTATCTTTCCACTATCACAATGGGTTTTCAATAGTTATGATGCGATCTAGAAATTTTCCTGATAGATTCTTTCATTTAAGCCAGAAAATTCATTTGAAAAATATGTTCTCTTATCCTTTATTTGTAAATTGATAAACAACATTGATTACCTACATGGACACTGATAAATAATGAGACTGACTGAGGCTTTAGGCAACCAAAATATTGTTATCTGTAGTATCTATAGTATCTATTCAATGTTATCTATAGTATCTATTCAATGAAATACCTGAGCAAAAAGCACAGGGCTTTTTAAAAAAAAATCTGAATGTTATGAGTTGTATTTAAACAAGAGTCAGCGTGTAACCAGTACACTTTGAGCTCACTGCTGTATAAAGAACTTTTCCCAACACTGAAGTTTTCCTTTTTAACTTCCTCAAAGATCCAGTGTCATTAACTCAGATGTGAAAACCCTGAGGCTTCTTTCATACTGAGTCAAACATGTTCCTGTGCTCAATAGCTTTACCAGTTTGAATCTCCCCCACTAGTAGTCTAATAAAATCTGAGTTAAGCGTCTGATAGGAATAGCTAATTTGCAATCAAACTTCTATAGTTTGATTCAAAGCAGATGGCTCCCAAATCAGACACTGACCTTTAGTCTCTACCTTTATTGTATATAGCATTCAGCAGCAGATGCTAAGGGAAGAAGCTACAAAACAGAGATGCAGTCTCATGATTGAAGAGACAGGGCACAAATCACACCAGACACACACACACACACACACACACACACACACACACACGCGTGTGTACCTCAGAAACCTTAGGCTAACAGTGATAAAATCAGCTTGGTACTGGCAAAGAAATAGACCTGAGGATCAGTGGAACAGATTAGAAGATGCAAGCACAACTACAAAGACACTCCGCCACCTGATATTTGACAAAGGGGCTAAATATGTCCACTGGAAGAAGGATAGTCTCTTTAATTAATGGTGTCAGAAAAATTGGCTCTCTATGTGCCGAAACTGAAGCTAGATCCATGCATATCACCATGCACAAAACTAAAGTCTAAATGGATCAAAGACCTCAATATTAAAACAGAAACACTAAATCTACTGGAAGACAAGGTAGGTAGAAGTCTTGGAGACATAGGGGTAGGCAGAGAATTCATGAACCAAACGCAAACTGCATGGGAAACACTTCAAAGAATCAACAACTGGGATCTCATATTATTGAAAAGTTTCTGCACTTCAAAGGAAATCACCAACAGAGTGAAAAGTAAACCAACAGAGTGGGAAAAAACTTTAACCAGCAACCCCTCAGACAAAGGACTAGTGTCCAGAATATATAAAGAATTGAAAAATATCAATCCCCCCAAATTCAAAGAGCTTCTCCAAAACTGGGCATCTGAGATAAACACACAGTTCTCAGAGAAAGATATACAAATGGCAAATAAATACATGAAGAAATTCTCACCATCACTGGTCATTCGAGAAATGCAAATTAAAACAGCATTGAGATTCCACCTTAGTCCGGAAAGAATAGCTGCCATCAAGAAATCAACTGATAACAAATGTTGGCGAGGCTGCAGGGTAAAAGGAACACTGCTCCATTGTTGGTGGGAATGTAGACTGGTGCAACCATTATGGAAATCCATATGGAGAATTCTCAGAAGACTAGGATTGGAAGCCCCATTCAATCCAGCTATCCCCCTCCTGGGCATTTTCCCCAAAGAACTGAAAAGTTCATATCACAGTGATATATGTGCAGCCATGTTCATAGCTGCACAATTTGTGATAGCTAAATCCTGGAAACAACCAAGATGCCTATCAACTGCAGAGTGGATGAAAAAGATGTGGCATTTTTATACAATGGAATGTTACTTAGCTATAAAAAAGGATGATCTTGAGGCCTTTATGGGCAAATGGAGACAACTTGAGACTATCCTCATTAGTGAAATAAATAAGAATCATATTTATAAACATCATATTGTGTCTCTAGTGTAAAAAGTAAATAAGAACTACAAGTGTAATAAAACCAAAATGTGTAATTGCTATTGTAAAAAAGAGAGGAAAAGAAAGTGCTCTAAAGGATATAACTGCATGTATGTTTGAGTGTGTAAAATAGATGACCATATTGCTGAATCTTTGTTGGATCTTTGAGCAAAACTGTTTGTAGTCTGACTTTGTGAATATTTAGTATGTACCCTTTAACTTTGTAATTTGAACAACTACATCCAAGATGACAATATGTAATTTACAAATTACTGATTTCTTAGTGGGGCTTTTTCTCATTCTCCTTTCTCTTTCTTTCTTTTAGAATTCTGTATTATTGCTACCCTTTTTTGTTTTTTTTTCTTTTTTTCTTCTCTTTAAATAAAATTTTAAAAATGTATAATTGCTATTGTAAAAAAAGAGGAAATAGGAAGCACTATAAAAGATATAGCTGCATGTATGTTTAGATGTGTGGGATTGATGACCATATTTCTAGGTTCTTGTTGGATTGTTGAACAGATCTGTTTGCACTCTTACTGCTTTAGTGCCTACTTTGAGTGCTTTAATCCTGTAACTTGAATAACTATTTCTAAAAGAGCAATGTGTAATGTATCAACTAGTGATTTCTTACTATTTATCTTCTTTTCTTGAAATTCTGTAATATTTCTACCTTTTTCCTGTTTTTTTTTCTCTTTAAATAAAAAAAAAAGGAATCTTAGGCTATATCCTCACATGGCAGCCAATTTCATGTGATTAATTTGAGAGCAAACATTGAAGTAATTAAAAATAGAATCCCTATGAAGAAACCAAGTGCTCAGAGAATCAAGACTAGCTTCCATCATGTAAGTCAGGCTTATGGAAGGAAAATACTACAGCTTTGCAGCATTTCAATACCCAAGTCAGCCATCCCCAAACAACCACTGACTTACACAAATTCAACAGAGTGACTTTGTTTTCTTTTCATATGACTTAATTTATACATTCTTTTTCTAATTCTACAGGCTTCTAATCCTGGAGAACTTTGAAGATGCCATCTTAAATATATCATCCAATAGTCCTTATTTCCCTTACCTGGCGTGTGTGAGATCTGTGACAAGCAACCTGGCCAGGGGGTCACCAGGTAATACTCTTACTAATAGTGCAACTTTGCTCATCGTTGTTACTTCTGTTCAAACATTTTGTACTCTAAGATGCTTGCTTATCAAAGAAAGAGTTCTACAAAACATTTTTCATATGTGTCGGTTTCATTTTGATAATTTGACATGTAGGGAACATTAGCTTATATTGTTATATTATTCTGTTCTTGCTACTAGTGCCAGCAGGTCACCTGGACACTCATCAATATAACAGCCATGTACTAGATAATATAATTATGGCCACCTAGATGAACTTTCCAAGTACCCTGAGTCATCAGGGGCTCATGTAACCCTTGTAAATGTTTTCTATGCCTTTAATAGTCTTTGTTGTTAAAGTAATAAGGAAGACTGATGATACATATTTCCAAAAGCAGATGTAAATTACATAAACAAAGGCGCTTTTGTGACAGCCCTTTTTTGGGGGGTGTACTGGGAATCAAACTCAGGACTTGGCACTTGCCAGGCAGGTGCAATGCTGCTGAGGTATATCCCTGGACCCAACAGAGTATTTTTTTCCTATCCTCTTTCATTTTTTTCCCACATGAATACCAAGAAGATTACAATTAAGTCAATTAAAAAAAATTTTAAAGGGAAAACATCTTTCTTACATTTTCTAGGAGACACACATTCTTTTTTTTTTTAACACAGAAGTATTTTTTAAGACTTTAAGGCTAGCAAATAGAACAACATATAACATAAGTCAGGTATTTGTTTACCATGAATGAATTAATCAAGGTTGGAATGGCATATTTATATTATAGTGATTATATGACCTGTTTCCACCCAAATTCTTTAACTTATTAATAGATCCAAAAGTTGGAAACAAAAGCATGTTTGTTTCAAAAAAAAGAGCAAAAATCATGTATCACCTTTGCTAAAGATATTTTTTAATCTCTAAGCAGGATGTGCAAAAATATTATTAAAGTAATGAACCCTGTAGTCCACATGGCTCTAGGAAAGGTTAAATTTTCACTCATGTTCTATTTATATTAACTAACACTATTATACTAAAAAAAACCTTAACCATAAATTAGGGTAAAGATGTCTTTCTAATGTACCTCTCAAGTAACCTTGCAATTCACATAGAGTAAATCTTTTTCCCTCTACAGAAAATCTAAGACTTCTGCAGTCCACGATTCAGTTTAAATCACCTTTTCTTCAAAATGGTTCCTATGAGGATTACTTCTCTTCAGTTCCCGAAGTCCTAAAATCAAAAGTAAGTCATGAAAGAAATCAACACTTCCTAGAAAACTCTGGCAAGATACTTTTAGTTTATATTTTAATTCTGACTTTTGCTCATAATGATCTTATTTTGACTCTAGGTTTATGTTGGAAAAAAGTTAATGTCTGATGTGTTATATATATATTATATAATATATATAATATTATATAATATATATATATTTGTTTTTAATTAGTAGAAATCTCTACAAAAATGATTTATAACAGTCTAATTACAGTATATGCATATATAAATAGCTAACAGTATGGTTACCTTGATACAGATTCATTGTTTGAAAAAAGATTTATATGATTTTTTAACTTGGGATGACTTTAGTGTTTAAACATACAAAAGATTTCAAAAGCTATAGTTTGACTTTACCATGTAAAAAAACTTTAAAGTTGATTCTGTTCTTGTTATTATCATCAGAAATAGAAACTAGTAAGTCAGAGTAGAATAAATATATTAAAAATTGGAAGAATGTGACCGAAAAAATTTAAGTTCTTAAATTCGAATCAATTTGTGCTTGTTTGTCCATTATTCTTTGCTTAGTTCATGAATATACAAGTTATCATGCAATTCACTTTATTTCTTAAATAATCCTATTAAGTTTTGAAAACAGCTTTCCTAATAAGAACAGCAGTATAATTGGATTTATGTAGCCAGGAATAAAGTAAAATTAGAACTGGTTTGTTCAGGACAAGCAAGATGATTTGCTGTATAGTCAACTCGTTACAATTAAGCAGGCATGCAAAACATTATGTTCATGTGTATTACAAACAACTGTGCTAGTTAGATTACCTACTTTTTAGTCCTACTCTTCTCCATGAATCAAAATTTCTAATGTACTTAATTTAGCATTATTTTAATTTGTGCAAATGAGAAGGAAGTTATGTATTCATCTAGCAAATTCCTGCTCATCTTTCACAGGCTAGTTTAAATGTCACCCCTTCTACAATATAAAACACTATTGCTTTTTTCTTGTTTCCCAGCCAGGCTTTTGACTTTGGCATCTGTACTCCTGCAGTATTTTTCCATTTATTATTGCCATCCATTATCTGTGTTTCCATAATTCTAATCTATTTATTTATAAGAAATAACCTCAAAGTGCTTGTAATTGACCCAGGAGAAGAGCTGGAAAGAGCAGCTCAGCAATTACAACACAGTGAGGTAACAGCTGTGATACGCGGATGGGCAGAATCCTAGGTGCAGAGACCGAAACAGAATGCGGATTGTAGGCTAAGAAGAAGTTTTGTAGCGGAGATAATGTTTACTCCGAGTCCTGAGGGCTATGAAGGCTTAGGTCGGGGTTGTGCAATCCAGACACAGAGACCTGTGCTTATTTGGAGATGTGAAACTGAAAGACAGAGATAGATCGCTCAGAGTTATGCATATATTTGGAGTAGGAGGTGCCTATGGAGGAGAGAAAGAGGGCTGTGACAAGGAGCTGTGACAAGAGCCCACATTCTAAAGACCTCTTTATGCTAAATCAAGAAGTTAAAATTTAAACCAGGCATGATGATACACTCCTATAATCCTAGCCCTCCAGAGGCTGAGGCAGGATTGCTGCAAGTTTAAGGCCAGCCTGAACAACAGAAGAAGACCTCATCTCAGAAAAATACAAGGTGGAGGAGGAAGAGGAGGAGGAGGAGGAGGAGGAGGAAGAGGAGGAGGAGGAGCAGGAGCAGGAGCAGGAGGAGCAGGAGTTGTTAGAATTTGGTCCTGAAAAGCTGTGAATTTGAAGGGGATAAAATTGGCATTTTTAGAAAGAGATTTTTTCTGGGAGAATTACAGAGATGAGATTGGAAGAAAGTTAAGTAGGCTGTTTTTGTAATTACCTAAGCAAAAAAGAGAGAGGGCCTACACAGTATCAGTGGTGAAGAACAGAAGGAAGAGACACGTAGGACATCAGATTGACACGACATGGCAGATGATGAGATATGAAGCATAAGACAAACGAATCTCTAATGTTTGAGATTTCTGGTTTTGGGGTCATTACTTGATATTATGGTTTGTTGAATCCACAAGATTTATCTCCTTACTCGAATGTAAGCTGATAAAATCATGCCTTATTCACCTTTAATGCTCAACAAACTAGCACATAGTAGGAGCTTAACATTTGATTCATGAATATTTTAAGAAAGAAGGTGTCAAAGTAGGGCACTTTGGAGGTAGCTGTGTTCCCTGGGCAATTCTCATCGCAGCTCTTTACCTGGGAAGTAACCAGGCTGCACCCAGTACATGCTGGGGAAACGGAATTCAGGCACTTTCTACCATTTATACTACTGGAGCCCCACAATTTGGATGGAATGCTTCCAACGCCACCCACAATTTGGATGGAATGCTTCCCTTGAGAGTGATATTATGAAAATTGGTTCTACATAGCAGCCATGAAAATGAAAATAAACTACAATTTTTGTCCCTTGGGTTGAATATGCATTTCCATTTATCACAAGCATGACAGCTCTTTGAAACTGACCGAAGCCATTCAGTCCTAGACCATACTCCCTGAGAAACATGTGCAGCTCTGTCTCTTCACACTGTCAGGTCCTGCCAGAGAGCCCAACGTACAGAAAATATTCAAAACCCACGACAACATGGAGACAAACGCCGACAGCTTCACCAGGCTGCTCGTACTGCCCTCCTTTGCCTGCCTTGGTAATGGGTATTTTCACGGTGATAGTTGGGCACACTCAATCCAAACTTTACCCATAACCTTCCCAGGGAGGCAAGGCAGATCCTCCAGGGTGTCGAATGCCTGTCCTTCCTTGGTGAGCGTCCCTTGTTCCCCAGCCTTCTGCTCTAACCTGGACATTGCATCCTTTCTGAGTTTCTCTTTTCATTGTTTGTTTTATGTATTTTTTTTTCTCTTCAGTTCTTTGGTAGGAAGGAGATCTTCTTGATTGGGGAACAAGTCATAAAATAGTTATTCTCCACCAGTTGTGGTGCTGAATGCTTGCAATTCTAACATGCTGGGAGGCTGAGGCAGGAAGATTGTATACTGAAATTCAGCCTGGGAAACTTAGTGATTTAGCAAGACCCTGTCTTAAAATAAAGAATTAAAAAAGGGTTATGGAGCCAGGATTGGTGGCTTATGTCTACAATCCTAGCACTCAGAAGGCTGAGTTAGGAGGATCGCCGTGAGTTGAAGGGGGCTACATAGCAAGTTTGAGGTCAGCTGGAATAACACAGTGAGACCCTGCACTGCCACCTCCCAAAAAGAAAAGGGCTTTCCCTATAGTGAACAGAAAAAAAGATGCTATTTTTAATTATTGCAACACCTTTATATTTTTAGATAGATGCCTTCCCCTTCCTCTTACCTACTAAGAACAAGAGTATACCGGTGATTATATTAAACCATGATAGTGTGGGTTCTTCATGATCGCATCAATTAGAATTCTGATTCAGATGGCTTTGGTGACCAAGTAGGCACTGGGGAATTCCATCATATTTAGAAATGGAGTAAGTTCTGGATCGTCACCCAACTGTAAGTCCGACACCCCCTTGTGATAAAAGAGACAAGGCCTGTACACAAGGTTTTCACAGATCTATGATCTGAAGTGGAAGCACACTTTTAATTCATATTAATCACTTATACTGATATTGCTTATGAATGATCTAGGCAGCTTCTAAACACTTAAGTGTGTCTTACTCTTAGAATAAAGTAGTGACCCGAATACTGCTCCTTAGTGGCTATGCTGCTCCATGCGGTCCATGTCAATGACCCTGATTTATATTCTTATTTAAGAAAACCAACCCAACTTCAGCAGTCTGGCTACATTTCCAATTTCTCCTTCAATAAATTTTATTCCATCAATTTAGGACTCCACTATATGGACTTTTACTATACACAGATGTCAAACTTGTAACTAAAAAGCATATTTCAGTTTCTACTGGGTAGAAGTCATTGAATTTTACTATACTTTCAAAGGAGAACAAATATATCAACAATATTTATTTAAGAAAGCACCAAAAGCACAGACAGTGAAGGATGTTGTATAATGATTTGGCTTCTTTTGTTAAAGATTTAACTGTATTTGATATTTAGAAAATCAAGCTAAAGAATAGTGTGGCAAACATATTGTCACAGTTGGTGAAATGACTGAGTCCATTCCACAATAAAAAATTTCTTATAGCCATAAAACCAGTAAGTAGAATTTTCATGCATATTAAGGCATTTTAAGTAGTTTCAAGCTAGAAGTCAATTATATTAATTATAGGGGAAAACAGACTAATGACATTTCTATCTAAAATGACCAATGATGAATTTCTATGGTCTTCACATAGTTACTATAAATCTCTTATTAAAGACACATCATTGTGCCCTGCTCATTTGGTATACGGAAAGAAATATTCCCATGCCTGTCTCATGAAATATTTCATTTCTGTAAAATGTAACTTCTGATGGAAAAGTAAGCTACAGTGAGTGACAATGTATTTGCTTCTTTAGACATTGTTCCAATTTATTTGCTTTCTTAAAAAAGAATAGTTGTAAGGTTGCTTTTAAGTATAACAGCTGGCTTTCCTAGAGGCAAATTCTTTTTCCTCAGTATATATACACCTGGGAATATACCCTCAGAATGCACAGAGCATAGTAAACCACAGTGACAAATACAGCTGATAGCTTAGAAAATTATTTGATTTCCATTTTCCTCTCAGTTTTGAAATTTTTAAGCTTAAAGCACTTCTATCAGACAAAAGTACTTAATTTTTTTCGATATTAAGAAAGCAGAAGAGTACATACAAATAGGGCAGAAAGTGGAAAACAACAGGGTGTTTTTCATTCATATTTTAAATGCTGTCTCATTAGAATGCATGTGATTCTCAGGCTGCAACTTAAGGAATCTTTTTAAAATTTTTTGTCATATTTTAATTGTGATATAATGCCCCACCAATTTTTTTAAAAAGATTTTGTTGTTTTTATTTAGAATCATCATTTCCCAGTTTTTAAAATTTTATTTTAAAGAGAAAAAAAGAAAAAAAAAACCAGATAAATCAAGAAGCAAACAAACCTACAAAATAACAACAAAGGCAAAATGACAAAAAAAAACAAAAAACAAAACAAAACAAAAAAAACCAACCCAGTTATATACAGGCTTTAAAACAAGATGATGAAATTTAACAATGGTTGTGCAGTAGCACATTACTATCTTCAAAGTAGTTTCTCTGGCCATTAGACACAAGAAATAAAACAAAACAGTAAAATGGAAGAAAACATTGGATTTGAAAAACACGACAGTGGGAAATCCTCCACAGTTGCCACAATGCCCTCTGCCATCCTCCAAGTAGATGTCCACACCACCAGCCCCAGGTCCACTAGGCCAACCAAACAATACCAGAGTCAAGCTATTTCATTCACCTCGACTGCTATCATCTCAGCCAGAGTCCTCCAAATCAGCCAGTTGCTAACCGATGCTCTTCTGGTTTCCCAGCCCGTGCACCAGCTGGCTCATGGGAAGGAAAGGTTTGTCTTCTTGCTGAGTCTCTTATGGATCCATATGGCAAAGCCTGCTTCCCTGGAAGGCACCGTTTTGCTTCTTACCATAACAAAATATTTACATTATAATCAATTGAACCGTATAATTCAGTTGTGTTCATTACATTCACAACATTGTACATTCATTCTGCAGAATACATTTCATCTCTCCCTCCTCCAGTCCTTGCGGGCTCATGGCTTCCGTTCTACTTTTGTGTCTATAAATTTCACTGCTCTGGGTGCCTCAGATAAGTAGAATCATACAGTATTTGTTCCACTTTCAGTATCCTCAAGGTTCATTCATGTTGCTTTGTGAGAAAGAATTTCCCATTTAAGGCTTAAAATAAAGTGCTGTTTCATTTACCCTTTCATTTGTTGATGAAATCTGGACTATTATGGACTGTGGTACTATCAACATCAGTGTGGAAGCATTTCAAATTCTTGCTTTTAATTACCCATGGGATATTCCCAGACATGGCATCGTTGGTTTGTAAATTAATGTATTTCTACTTTTGTGAGGAAATGCCACAGTTTTCTAGAGTAGCTAGAAAGCATCCCAGCAGCAGTGCACAAGTGTAATTTCTCCACATCCTGATAAACACTTATTGCTTTCTGATATTTTGATCATAGTAGTCCCAATAGGGGTGAGGAAGAAAGGGCTTTTTAAAGTTTCAAAACAAATCTCTTTTTTCTCTGCGCTACTTATGATTTAAAATCTAAATTAAAATATAAAGTGTTTGTAGTTTAAATTGTGTAACACCAAAATATTTTGCCCTTTTTAAAATACTTTATTTCCTAAACCTGTGAGTTTGTAGCTGACAGAGGCAGATCTAATAGGTCCAAATTTTTTACAAAGTTCTTAAAAAAACAATAAATTCAAATGGCAGAAAAGAAAACTTTGTAATAAAAGTAATGCCAGATGCCAACTAACTAAATATCTGTGCAGAATTTATTTCAAGTGAATCAATTTTGTTTGCTTTTTGTCAACTGCTATATAGAATAATTTAATCTATTCCCACTCTTTCCTCTTTTGGAAAGCTGTCTCAGCTTCGAAACTTGACCGAGCTCCTTTGTGAGTCAGAAACTTTCCACTCAATGGAGAATTCCTGCTGGCTCTCTAACTCGAGCTTTGGGAGTCTGTGTGAAGACAGTGCGTTTCATGTGCAGCTTCTCGAAGCAGCAGAACTGGGCACTGACATTGCAACCAGCTTCCTGTACCGTGACAATATAGTATCTGAAAAACTGAGAGACTTGCTGACTGGGGACCTCAACAAAATTAATTTAAATATGGATCGGTAAGTTTTCCATCCTGTTGTTCCTTGGTGAAATATCTTCTTAAAATATTGTTCTGCCTGGTTGAATTTCTTCTTTCTCTTCTGTTTTGTTCTAGGGTCCTGGAACAGGCATTGCAAATGAATTACTTAGAAAATATCACACGGTTAATACCGACCATTGAGGCCTTGCTGCATGTCAATAACAGCGCGGTCACTTCAGAGCAGCCAGGTTGTTCTGTGTTTAGATTTTAAATGCTGTCATGATAGACAGCCTGTGAGTCTCACGCCACAGTTTAAGACAAGCTTTCTTGAAGTTCCCAACCAAACCCATTTTTCTATCTATTCTTTCACATGAGAAATCTGAAGCTTTCAAATATGGTTACTTGCCTAACAAACCCCCACAAAAATACACAGAAAGCAAGCAGAGAATGACACAGGGAAATCTGATTTCACGGCAAAAAGATCTTCAAACTTAAATCACACTCTTCACCTTTTGTGTCTTTTCCACATTGAAGTGTGTTGCGTAGTAGGCTGAATGAACGAGGACAACATTTCTTCACTTCTGTGAAAATAATCTGATTTTTTTTAAAAATAAAAAGACGCACCGCTGTCTGCAGAAATCTCAATTTAGATCTTTCTATTAGTATTCTGAACATGATGCATCATGCAATACATTTCTTCTTTGCATAATACCTCATTACTGAATAGAAAGACATTCCAAATTTTGGACAATAGGCAGCGGCCAAACTGCAAGGACAGGAAGTCCAGGAATAAAGAAGATATATTTGTATTAGGAATACTTAATACAAGAAATTGAAAGGCATTTGCAGAATGGAGATTATGATCTCTTAAAATAAAATCCAAATACTGGTTAGTATACCGTAGGTGACCCGGATGTGAAATAACTATATGGCTATCCTAAGAGTTTGGAGTTAAACATATTCTATTTTTAAAAAAGAGCCAAATGTGGTGGTGCACACCTGTAATCCTAGCATTCAGGAAGCTGAGGCAGGAGGATCATGAGTTTCAGGCCAACTCCCAACTATATAGTGAGAACCTGTCTCAAAAAAAATTCATTTGAAAGTGAGACAATCATTATGAAAAATATTTATAAATTGTAGCATACTAAGCAAAGTTAGGGAAACATGCTCTGTACCATCATGCTCCAGATTTATCAAACCTTGTCCTAAGTAGATAATAGCACATGATCCCAGGTTAAAAAGTGTTTTGAATTATGTGATGTTTTAAATCAAACAGACAGATATTTATTTAATACACTGTGTGATCAAAATCTATGAGGAATTCATATTTTCCTTGAGTCAACCTTAAGTGCTAGACACCTTTACAATTTTACAATCTAGAGCAATATATTGAGTTAATGATTATTATAATAAAAACAAATCTAAATCAGATAGAAATAGCTCTTAAAGATGCAAAGTTTTTCTACAACTTGGAGACCTCTGTTCCTATCAAGGTATATATATTGCATATACTTTAGTGTAGAGGTTTCTATGTTGCTACAACTAAACAAATAACATTATATCTGACATGTGGACTTTGTGTGCATGTTTTCTTGTAGATCACTTAATAGAAATGTTTAAAAATGTTGAAGAACTGAAAGAAGAGCTGAGGAGAACAACAGGGATGTCCAACACGAGTATTGACAAGTTGCTGGCCATCCCTATCCCTGAAAACAGAGCAGAGGTGGGTACTGTGATTTGTGCTTGCACCCAGATTTTCAAAGTTTAAATCTAGTTTAGCATTTGTTAAGTACTTGTCAGTCAAACACAGAGAAGTTGCATGAAAATCTGGTAAATTTTGCATGCAAATGGCAAAATTAGAGGTCCACTTAACTTTAAAATTTATTTTATAATTCTCACATAACAAATGTATATAGTTACGGGGTACAGTGTGATAATTCAGGACATGCATACAATGTGCAATAATCAGACCAGGGTGATAAGCATTTCTATCTCTTTAGAGATTTAATCATTTCTTTGTGTTTGGAGCCTGTGAACTCCTCTCCTCTCATTCTTTATATACCACATAATAAATTGTTGCGAACTATAGCTACCCTATTGTGTGTAGAAGCCTAGAACTCATCCCTTCTAACTGTGCATTTCCAGCAAGAGACTTTGTGAGATAGAAGAGGAATTCTGAAACAAGAATATTACGTTTTGTTTTACCTATGTTTTCATTTATCCTCCTTCTTGCTTCCTTTGTTCTCTCCTTTTCTTTACCCACTGATGGCATTCTTGAACAATTGATGAGATTTATAATTATATTCACTATCGCAAACAAGGTCTGAGCTAAATTTGTACTTACTATAATAATATCTAAGTGAAACTTCAGTAATCTAATTGCGGGATGTGGACAATATTTGTTATTTGTTGTAGCTAAAACAAAAATAGATATTCATTCCTACTTTTTAAAAGTATGAATAAAACAGTTAAATGTGGTCAAGGGAACTTGGGTAAATTTGTGGTCTTGGTAAACATTTTTGGGTGTGAAAATGAATAATATCATTTTCTCCTATGCTGATAAAAGGGTTTTCCACTCCAAGTGTTTTACTTTTATCCTTTTTTTTCAAGTCTATTGTCTGAAAGTGTCATAGAAATTTTCCAAAAGGGCTGCAGAACTCAAGTTCTCATCCACTCAAAACTTACATGTGACAGAATGTATCATTTTTAAGCACAGTTCTGTTATTCTTCAATGTAAGACTTATAAAGTTTGTATATAGATGTGTTTATAAAAAGCCTCAAAGGCTTTGTTTGGAAGATATTTAAGTTTATTCAGTCATTCTAATTGGTTCCCCCATACAAAAGTTAAAGCTCTTTGCTTTCACTTTTCTCTCTTGTGCTAGCAAATAATATCCATTCTCCATTTCCTTTTGATCTTGCCTCTTCTTACTTGGTTCTAAGATCTAATTTCAGCAATCAGGTGTTTGTCTTCTGAATAGATACTCATCTCAGTAAGGAAAGAAAGACAGTATACACTTTTGCTACTTTTAAAAGGACAAAAAAAAAAAGGAAGTTTTACAATCTGGAATTTCGTAGGGTGGTTTTCTCACTATTTCCATCCGATGGTGAGGGCTGAGCATCTTCCCGTGGCCATGCAGGCCTTCCCTCTCACTGCAGAGGTTCTTGTATTGCTGTGCAGAATGGGGGAGTCACATTACTGTATGATTCTGGGCTTTTAAAAAATGTGTTTGCATCTCTAGACCCACATTATAGCGTTGAACTATTATTAAGATGAAATGCAATTTGAATTAAACAAGGGTAAAAACTTAAAGGCTGCATGATTCTTAAGCTAGTAATTTTCCCACACTTACTCTTCTTACTCAGGGTGAATGATGGTAAGTTATTCAAGCAAGAAGTCTAGGATTCACTCTGGGTCTCTCTGTGTCTTTTCTCCCCTTCTTATTTCTTAAGCTTTCAAGTGAACTGTGAGTCCTCTGGTTTTATTAATAACAACGAGTGCTTTCAAATTCCTTGATTTTTAATATTATATTTTAAAATATAAATGACACAGAAACCTTCTCAAAGTGGACAGTTAGTAATCCATTGATTCACAGCAAAAATATTTTTCTCCTTCCACTTTGCAGATTATTTCTCGGGTGTTTTGGTTGCATTCTTGTGATACTAATAGCACCAATCCCAAACTGGAAGATGCAATGAAGGAATTCTGCAGCCTGCCTCTCACAGAGAGGTCCCATCAGTCTTACCTCATGGGACTCACTTTTCTGCACTACTTGGACATTTACAACTTCACGTACAAGGCAAGTTGCTGTTAGTGGGATATGCCTGACTCATGGTTCAGTATAAAAGTATTTAATTACACATACGTGCTCCTAATACTGTGAGGGGTAAGATCCATTTATACAACCTTTGGAATTATGGCATTATTTTGGAACCAATGAGACCTATATTAGAGCACATATATTGCAAATGTGCACATTTTATTGATAAAAATTATACTACTGCCTCTTATTAACTCTCAGGCTTTGTATCCAAGACCAGAAATTAATATATATTATTACTAAAACATGAAATACAAACATTATAATTATTTTTACACTGAATAGACATTAATTTGGTAAGGTAAAATAAACATTAGAAAAAGCTTTTCTTAAAGTAAAAATAAATTGGAATTTTTTCAGTGTTTTCAAAAAACTGTGTTTTTTTGCAATAGATAGATACAGACTAACATTACTTATTCAGTAGAACAAAATAAATGATCATCATTAGGGCCCAAGGAAGTCAGCAATTATACCATTGCACTATATAGTTGCTCTGTAAGTACTTATTGTAACTGAAAGAAAAATATGAGAAAGGTAACTCTTACGATCACCCAAATCTATGCTTGCGTCAAAAATATTTGCATGTTCTTAAAATACTGAATGATATTTTTTCTTTTAAAGTAGGGGAAAAAACCCCAGAATTAACAAGGCTGATATATGTTACTGAATATTATAACCAGGGGGGTGGAAATGTTTTCCTTCTGCACCGAGTCAGCCATATAGAGTCAAGGTCATTTAACTGACCTCTGCCTCTGCATTTGATTCTCCACTCCTTTCCTCACACACTTCCAAGCAGCCAGAGTGGTCCTTAAGTCGCATTATGTCAGCCCTCCAGTGACTTTCCATTGTGTTAACATAAGCCCCTCTGTGTCCCAGCAAGGCCTTGTGATTGGAGCGTCACTGTCCATCTATGAGATATCATCAATTCCTCCTTGCTACTGCTATTGGTCTTCACTCCACACTGCCCTCAACAAAGCCAACTTTGACTGCTGTTCTTTTTTTTTTTTTCTTTTGGTACCAGGGATTGAACTCATGACCTCATGCTTACCAGGCAGGCGCTTAAACCACTGAGCTAAATCTCTGGCTTGACTGCTATTCTTAAAATACAACAAAACCTAACTACAGAACTCTCAAACTTTCAAATTTTTTCCTGCTCCACTTGTTTTCTGTTCCCCTTCAAAAAATTATTTTATTTAATTTTCATTGTTTAACTTATTTTGTTGACCACTGGTACAGAATTTATGTAAGGGGCCTTTTGTTCGCAGCAATTTTTCAGATGCCAAGCACAATGCCTGAGCAAACTTTATCTTCCAAGATCCAGCTCCCCAGCAAGAGAGAAAAAACTCAAGGATGTCTCTCCTGAGTCCTGGGTTTGCAGTGGTGGCTTTTGACGTCCTCTGACTTTTCCTCCTCAGGGACCTCACACTCCTTTTCACCTCTTCCTGGACCCTTCCTCTTATTTTCCCAATAGTATGTTTCCTCCTTAACAAGACCTTCCACGATTGCTTTATACTTTCCTGGTTTATTTGTGCTTGTTTCTGTTTCATATTTAATTTAAAAATAATGCTACTTGTGGCATACAATGTGCTTATTTTGTGTGACTATAAGAAACTCAAGATAATTAATATCATCATCTCACCTACTCATTGCTTTATGGAGGGGGGTGAATATCTAAAATCTGCTCTTCCAGAAATTTCGACACATTCATTATTATTAATGGGCATCTCTAAAATGTATTCCTCAGGACCAACTGAACTCTATACCTTCACACTAATGGATCTCTCTTCTCCATCTCCTCCACCAATCTTGTGCTACTCTCTGTTTCTATGAATCCAACTTTTTAAAATTTTGCAATGTTCATTCTTCTGTACCTGGCTTATTCCCTTTAGCAAAATGTTCTCCAGGTTTTGTCCATGTTGTTTCAAACTGTAGAATTTTATTTTTAAGACTGAATATCATTTCAGTGTCACACTTTACTTAAATTGCATGTGTCTCTTCCTATTCCCCAGTCTTTTTCAATCTCTGTTCTTCTTATTCAGAGCTCCTTCCCTAAGCACAGGGATGATTTGACTTGTGAGCCACTGTATCACCATGACATCACTCAAGGCTAGAAAGATAGCAGGCACTCAGTGAATTTTTGTTAAATTAGTGAGTGAATCAATAAATGAATGAGAATGAAATTACTTTAGAACTTTAAGATATTTTCAATGATTTTTTTTTCCTGAAGCAGATAAGCATTGTAGGATTAAAATCATTGAACTTAGTACATCACTGGCCTTTTTTTGCAGATCTTATCTGATGTCTAGGAACACTTTATGTATTAGAGCATGAGAATATTCAGACATGAAGCTTTAAGTAACTGATATTTGCCTTCCTGACTTCTAAAATCATTTACTCTTGTTTCCTTTCTAAGGTATAATTTATACACTGTATAATTAATTCATTTTTAGTGAACCACTTAATTGTTTAAATTTTTTTAAAATTTTAGTTGACACATGGTAAATGTACGTATGAGGAGCATTTCAATATAATACATTGTACAGTGATCAGATCAATGTAATCCACATCTTTGTCACCTTAGACATTTATCATTCCTTTGTGTTGGGAGCATCCTGTCTATTAGGAACTTTGAAATATTCAATTAACTTTTGTCAACTATAGTTACCTACTGTGCTACAGAACATAAGACCTTCTTCCTCCTATTCAGTAGCAATGTGTACCCATCAATCACTCTCTGTCCCTCATCTCCTCCCACACAGCCTTTCTGGACTCTGTGACCACTGACTCTGAGGTCTACTTTTTTGCTTCCACATTTTAGTGAAAATATTTTGTGTTTTGCATGCCTGCTTTGTTTCGCCTGACATACTGTCTCCTAATTCTATCCATGTTGCTGCAAATGACAAAACCTCTTTCTTTTAATGGCTACATAATATCCAACAGTGTGTATGTATACCACGTTTTCTTTATCTGTTTGTCCCTCAGTGGACACATACATTGAATCTATACCTTGAGTATTATGAATGTCACTGCATTAAATATGCAAGTCAGATGTTTCTTCAAGCTACTAATTTAATTTCTTTTGGATATCCAGGAGTTAGATTGTTAGATCATATGGTTGTTCTATTTCTAAGTTTTTGGGAATGCTCCATAATGTTTTCTGTAATGATTTTCTTTTCTTCTTTCCTTCTTTTCTTTTCTCTCTCTCTCTCTCTCGCTCAGCGAGAAATCATGGCGGATCCTCCTGCATTAGCCTTTCAGGTACTGAGATTGCAAGCATGTGCCACCATGCCTGAATGACTACACTAATTTATATTTCCACTATAATATACGACATTTCTCCTTTCTCTGCATGCTCACCAGCAGTTTTTTTTTCTTTGTCTTTTTGCTAAAGTCATTGTAGCTGGGTTGAGATTATGTCTCACTTCCTTTTGATTTACATTTTCCTGTTGAATATTTTTTTGTATACTTGTTGGTCATTTGTGTATTTTCTTAGAAATGTCTATTCTGGTCATTTGCCCTTTTTAAATCAGATTGGTTTTTTTGCTGTTGAAACATAGTGATCTTTTTAGTTCATGTGTAAAATTATGCAATTATTACAGCAATCTAATTTTAGAACATTTCTATCACTCATAAAAGAAACTTCTTATTCATGTTCCAATTACTGCCTAGGCAATCTCCAATTCTGTGCCTGAAGATTTGTTTCTTTTAGACATTTCATATAAGTTTAATTAATTATGCAGTATACAGTCTTTGTGTGTGATCTGTTTTGCCTGGTATAATGCTGTTTACTTTCGCACGTGTTGTAACATAGCAGCATCCCATTTTTTAATATTGCCCAACAGCATTCTATTTTAAGGATATATATTTCATCATTTCTTTTTTCTATTGTTAGTAATGCTGCTGCTGAATATTCACGTACAAGTTTTTGTGTATCTTTTCATTTCTGTTGGGTAAACATGTAAGGATGACCGGTAAATTAAGTTTATTTAACTAACTTTCAAAATGTTTCCCAAAATGGTTGCACCTTTATCTTTCTCACCAACAGTGCATAAGGGTTCAGTTCTTCCACATGAATCATTTATTTTTTTATTCCATTTCTGTTAGGTGTTTTTCCCTAGGAAAGATCAAGAGCCAGTAGAAAAGATGATTGAACTCTTCAGAAGGCTGAAAGAGATTCTCAATCAGATGGCTTCGGGCTCACATCCATTGCTGGACAAAATGAGATCCCTGAAACAAATGCACTTCTCCAGAAATACCCAGTTAACACAGGTAGCAAAGCCACCCAGTAGTGTTCTTGCTGAAAAATTCTTCCTGTCATACTAGTTTTACTTAAGATTGGCTGTAATGTATTCGACTAACAATCTAACACACCAGAAGAAATCACCTGAAAGAAAACTCTTATTCTGGCAATGTTTCCTGCCATTTAAATTGGTAGAATTTATCATTCTGCATTTACATTTGAGATACATATTTTAAAGGAATTATGGAAAGTAGGATAATGCAAGCATTATCATATTTTATTTCTATTTTGTTTTCAGAAGTATCATGTTCTATTTATATCTATTTTGTTTTCAGAAGCACATGTCATGTTAATAAACCTCTGATTTTGGTCTCACAGTCTATGTACAGAAGCAACAGAATGAACACACCCCAAGGATCATTTAGCACCATCTCCCAAGCACTGTGTTCTAAAGGAATTGCCACAGAATATTTAACTGCTATGCTGCCCTCTTCCCAGAAACCAAAAGGCAACCACACCAAGGATTTTTTGACATATAAATTAAGTAAAAAGCAAATTGCTGCAAAGTATGGAATTCCTTTACATACCAGTGAGTATATCTCAAAATATGTATGATAATTATTCTTAAAGACAATTAAAAACATTGTCTTTGATTTTCATGGCAAAAGAATTACTAATTTTCCCCAAGAACTAAAAGAGAAAATACTTACAGAGTACTTTGTCACATGTCAAGTATGTTATGTACATTAACACATGCTGTCTTCTCAGCAGCCCTACGAGGTGAGTACTATTATGTTCCATCTTAGTAAGAGGGAAAGAGGCTAAGGATCCTGACCAAGGTCATTCCACTTGGATGGATCAGAGCTGTTATATGAACCCAAGCAATCTGCGATAAAGTCTGTCCTCTAAACCATAGCACTATATGCTCGTGAATCATGTAAGGTTAGGGGAACATTCTGAAAAATACATGGTTCTGTGCATCGCTGTGCAAACATCATAGAGTGTGTATATACACATTCAGATCGCTTCAACATCACTGGGCAACATGACCATTTGGGACCACTGTAATACATGTGATCGGTCATTGACCAAAATGTCCCTATGTAACACATGTTTGCACTATAGAATTTGTCAGTCAAAACTATGCATTCCTTGCTGGGAGATTACATAAGAACTTGCCTTAAATATGTTTGGGTCAATATTTTTTCTTTACTTTTTAGCATTAGAAATTTGTATCCTATTTGGTAGAGCTGTATGAATACAGCAGAACTGTAAACATTTCATTGCACATCAAAGCTGATTACTTGATCTATAAACTTTGAGATGCAAAATGTGCTCAGCAGACCTCTTCTGAATAATATATGGATATTTAGTATAGCAATTGGATTGACTCATTCATTCATCTCTTTATTTATTCAACAAACATTTATTAAGCCATTTTTAAATATCTATCCCACTAGTATGTTCTTGTGTATTTTTAGAACATTAAATGTTGGTGAAATGGATCTGCTGGAAGCAATTCTGAAATGTGATTTTCAATCTTTATGTCTGCTTTTGGCAAAATGCCATCATTTATTCTGGGATTGCTTCTTGGGTTAAGCTTTCTCACCTTAGAAATTATCTTACTATGGATTGTTTGATACCAGATGCATCATAACTGCAATATAGGCTGTGGTAAACCCTATGTTTTGAGTTATGATAATCTGTGTTGATTTATTATGAGGAAACTGATTTACAATGTATCTATTACATGATCTTTCCCCCACTTTATCCTTGCAGCACCATTTTGCTTCTCCCTTTATAAAGATATCATTAACATGCCTGCTGGACCTGTGATTTGGGCTTTCTTGAAACCAATGCTGTTGGGAAAGATTCTATATGCACCATACAATCCAGTTACAAAGGCTATCATGGAAAAGGTTTGACTGCTCAAACTCGATATTTCTATTTTGAGTATTAAGATACTTTCTTAAAAATAGACAACTCCCAAATTTCTTTTAGCAGACTCTGACTTCTTTATATTTTACATACTATTGCTTTTCCTTTTGTCTTTTGAAATTCTTAATAATTCTGCCCAGATGTGTATGAGCAGTGGACAGTGGGTGGCAGTCCTTTGAAGAAAAATGAACTGTGTTGACACTTAAGAATGTGATTAATTGAAAAAAGATCTAGACTTTTCAATCAATCTCAATTGAATAAATAAATAAGTCTCAGAAATTTTTAAAACTAGTATCTGTAATTCAATGTATGCAAAAATAATTGCACTAGAAAAAATACGTAGTCAAACTGTGTATCTAATTTGAACAAAAGCAATCCCTAAACTATAGATTCTGCCCTTCGTATTTGGCTGTATAACTTAATGTTCCCTACTTCTATAGAAGAAAGATGTTGAGAAAGACATTATTAATAATAAGCATACTTTTCATCTACCTCATTTAACATAATAGCATTTCCCTTTTAAAATTGACTTTAATGATTTGAATTATAAGATGTAATACATTTAAAATGATAGAATGAAAGTGGGAAAAACTGATGCACTACTACTTGGTCATGCAACTAGTTCCACTGAATGTAACAGTTTTATGTTTGTATAAAAATGAACACGAGGCCAGTGCTGAGAGATTTTGGCTTTTATCATTTATAATTAATCTTATTTGATTTATTTTATGCTTCCACATAATTTTACATAAATGCGATCATACACAGACTTAATTTCCAAGGATAGCTTTTCCCTCTACCTGCTTGGTCCTCACTTTTTTCTCTTCTTTGGTCTTCCTCTTCTTTTCTTATAAACCTAATTCATGTTAGTATCAATGTACTGTACACATGTTTCTATCATTCATTCATATTCCTTTCTTTATACCTTATTATGTTACACATATATTTCAGTACAAAGTTCTTCAGTCATTTTTTACATTATTAAAATAAGATTGCATTACAATACTTTTCTATGTATTGCTTTTCTCACATATGAATACATTGTGGAAATTCATCCAACCCACTAGGGATACTTTAAGTCACTCTTTTTACAGATTGCCAATTTTTTATAGCAAGAAATTCACTGTTGTTGGCCTTTATGTTTCTGATTTTTTCTTTTTCTTTTTCCTATTTTTTTAACAACACAAACAATGTGTATGTTGTAACAATCAACACTGAGGTATTTTCATTTCCCAGTGAGATAAATATGCAGGATTCGGGGATTAAAGGATATTATAACTTGTTTTACTGACTATTTTTAGATTGATTTCCAAAAACATCTGCAACATATCCATTCCTATTCTCAATATGTAAGAATATCTTTCTTTTCTCTTTGAACTTGTATGTTCCTCAGTACCAAAGGTAAGTGTACCACTGGTAAAAAGGAAAAACTTGTGAGAAGATCCAAAGAGACACTTTGATTTTGATTATGAATCCACTGTGCATGAGTCAAATCCAAAAATTTCCATAGTTTTATAAATGATCTTAACCCTTATAAAATCTGTCATTTAAAACTTCCAATGATGTAGAAAATTTCTGACAATGTTATTCACTAACATTAAGTTTTAGTAATAAAGTAATAAAAATAACTTTAAGATATAATTTTGAAATGTAGGAAAATGCTAATGAACCTGATCTCTTTCTTTGTTATTAAGTCTAACGCCACTTTGAGACAGCTAGCAGAATTAAGAGAAAAATCTCAAGAATGGGTGGATAAGTCACCACTTGTCATGAATTCCTTCTATCTGATGAACCAAGCAATTCCAATGCTTCAGGTATGAGATAGTTCTGTCGTTCATCTTAACAAGAATTATGATTCTTAGATATTTTAATTGCCTTTGTTAAGTGAATGGGCAGAGTGTACTTAGCATCTGTTTTCAGTGTATAAAAAGTGCCTCTTCTCAAGAATTGAGGTCTGAAACAGGATAATGAATCTGTCACACTCAGCTGTAGTCACCTTACCCTTTTGGTCTATACCTCCTTTATTCTGAATTCAGAGTTAAGACAGCTTACAAATTTGCCTACAACTAAGGATTTAAATCAGTTTTTCAAAAGTAAAATGCTATAAAAGTATACCAAATTCATTTGTCTCATTTAAATTATGATTTTTCTGTCTTAATTGAACCAGAACCCCTAAAATATCAATATTTTGGAGAACATGACATTTAGGGGAGCTCTTGAGTTGAAACACATTACACATGTATTAATTAACAAAATTTAAAATCTTTTAAATATATTGACACAAGGTGTTGTGTTAGAGCAGTTATCTAAATGTCTAAAGTTGAAGGCCACATAATTAACCAAGAGTTATTATACCTAGCCAATGCTCTGTAGTAAATTGCCCCTTCAGAATATTTAGTTGACATTGAAATAATCCTTGTGCTCATTTTAGTGTAAGTTAAAGATGTGATATTACTACTAAAATGTAATTCACATTAGTTAAAAGGTGCAATTTATAGTTCTTGTAACATATACAGGAATTTCTAAAGATAATGCAAATAAAGCAGAGAAATGTTTCAAGCACAAAGAGAGCTGCTGATGATTAGAAATGGGACAGCAGAGTTAGTTCAGTTACCAAGTAAGGAAAAGAAAATTGGCAAGAATGATAACAATAAAGGAGCTGCAAAGCGAATGGCTTGCATATCAAAGAGCAGCCTCTGCGTGTTTCTGCCAAAAAAGCTCTTTTTATCATAATGCTGAGGAAATTAAACATAGAGTGAATGACTTGAATCATACAACTTTGCAAGAAAAATTATACCCAAATGATGCTTTCCTTAGTTTTGTTTTGATTAAAAACAAGTGCACAGCTACTATTACAACCTGAATTTTAGAACAAATTATAGAATAAACATAACAATAAACCTTACTATTATTACTGTATTCTTAAAGTATAAAATGAATAAATTTTCATGAAGTATCTTCCCCACAATTTACTATTAAATTTTGGTTTTAAGTTTAAACATGTTCATTTTAAGTGTCTTTTCTAGTGACTCTCAGAAAAGGCTTTTTTGTTCTAATTTTATTGATATGCATATGTATTTTTCCTAAGTGGAAAGTTACTCTTTTCTCTGAAAACTTTTTTTTCCTGTGAAGAGAAAAGGAAATCATGTATTGTTTTATTAAGGAAATGTGTGGGAAGCCATTGTAGTGAATTAACAAAAGATATGATCTAAGCATAATGATTTCAAAGTGCAGTAATTTGTTAGAACCTCGATAACCAGAGCTGGGGATATAGCTCAGCAGCACAAGTGCCTGCCTGGCAAGTGCAAGGTCCTGAGTTCAATTCCTAGTACCAAAAAAAAACCCCAAAAAAACTCTGTGACCATGTTCACAGATGACCCATCATTTCATTGAAGTATCTTTATTCTGTCCTAGAAAAAAAATATAAGTTGCTTTTCTTAATTATTGAAGAAGAGCTCAATTCTGTAAATATGTTGTCTTACTTTTCTCATTGCTGAGACAAAACAGCTGACAACCGAAGTTAAAGGAAGAAATGTTTACAGTGTCTCAGAATCTGTAGAGGTTTCAGTTCATAGTTCGCTTTCTCCAAGGCAGAATAGCATGGCAGAGGAGAAACAGTTCATGGCAGGCAGAAAGCGGAAGGCAGCAAGGTAGTGAAGTAGCAAGCAGCTGCAGCAGCCCTCCTTCTGCCCCTCATATTTTATCTAGGATACATACTGTTAGGGTGGCCTTCCTGTTATTCATACCCAGAGCTGTGCTAAACCCATCAGTGAACTAATTTAGTAATCCCACCCCTTTCATCCCAGCATCACACTCTCAATCCAGCCGCCTCTGAAAAGCTTCACCTATGACCATGAAAGGATTTAGGGGGACATTTAGACAGTAACCATAACATTTCTTGACATTTTAGCTCTTAGCCTTGCCACTATGAGTGTTTGGACAAATGAATTAAAGTACTTGAGCTATGGTTTATATGAATTTTTAAAATGTGTATTTGGATAACCACTTCACAAACTTGTGAAGATCATATATGTGGAGAATTTGAAAATAGTATCATATATCACAAGATTAACTAGCAAAGGAGTGGTGGGAGAATGGAAATAAGATTCAGTGGCTCACCTCTGAATTGTAAATAATACAGTCCTTCGCATATAAATAATGCTTTGATTTGAATTTTCTATAATACACAAGTTAATTCCTGGTAAATAGATTTTAAAAGACTATTATCTCATCATGTGACTACACGATGGCCACGTAAGTGCTACCAACTACGTTTAGAATGCTCAGTAGCTATAGATTTAGCAAGTTATTTCTGATATCTATATGCTATAATAATATGTATTATTCTTAGCCACTCAGTCATGATAATTTAAAACAAGAGATAATGATATGAAGGATAGAATAGTAAGTACTACCAATCTGTGCTCTAAAAGATGAACCAATGTAAGAATAGTACACATGAAACATTGTTGTTAATTAATACTCAAGAAAAATAAACCATCTTTCAATTAAGTTGCAGTTTTTCCTTCAACTTTCTGTTTGAACTTCATTAATTGTGTGTCCTTAGAATATTGTGTGTCATCCTTTAACCCTAGTTTTGTCATCTATTAACTGTAGAAAATAATAGAACAGGTCTGGGAATGTAGCTCAGTGGTAGAGTGTATGGTTAGCATGCACAAGGACTTGTGTATAGTCCCTAGACACCACCTTCCAAAGCATGCAGGGGTGGCAACTGCCTGTCATCTCAGCCCACTGGGAGGCGATGGAAGGAGGAATCCAAGATCTGGCCCAAGTTGGGCAATTTCAAGATTTAACATGACCCTATGTCAAATAAAAATAAGAGTTGAGGACATGTCTCAATAGAAAGGCCCTGTATTCAGTACTTAAAACAACATTGTAACAATGTATGTTGACTTTTCTGATGAGATGAATCATTTTCCCTATTTTATAGAATGGTAACTTACAGCTGAAAAGGTCAGCGTACTTGCTTGAAAGCTTCACACTTAGGAAGTTATACCCCGAATACACACCAGTTGTAATGTCAAACTCCACGTAGATATTATGATTTTTAAAAGCTGTTTTTATTTGTTTTGGTAGAACAAAACTCAAACATGAACCACAGCACTGTTCATATAGTACATGTTAAAAAGAAGTAATAAGACTGTTAAGTTGCATGGAATTTGATAATGTTGGTGAGCGTGGTTTCTCTGGCCACTTTAATGCACTAATCAACTTATCTATGTGAGTCAAAGCCCAGTCTTTTTCTCTTAATGATTTGAATGTAAGCCTTTGTGAGATAGTGTACTGGTAATGCCCAGCAGTGATCATTTCACTGTGGTTGTTTTTCTAGAGACCATAAATATGTTTCTTCTTGTATTTAAACTGATTGTTTATTATTATTTATTAGAATACTCTCAGGAATCCCTTTGTGCAAGTGTTTGTAAAGTTTTCCGTGGGACTTGATGCTGTTGAGCTACTGAAGCAGATAGAAGAACTTGGTGAGTCCCAGTGGGCTATATTTTTATTTACTGGTCATGTAAAAAAAAAATGCCCTATGTGAGGTCAACTCTTCCTCATCTTTTGCATTTAGTCTCTAACCAATTATTCAAAGAAAGTGAGGCCTCAGATTTATCCATCCTTCTTCCAGTTACTTACGCTTACAAGCAGTAATGATTAAACACTCACTATCTGCAGTTTGCTTCAGTAATTGTATTGCAACAGAGCCTGTGTAAATGCAGCTTATTCTCTAATCATAGGTAGGTTGTTAGAAATAAAGGAATGTTATTTTCTGGTAACTTGAAAAGCAAGTCCTTAAGGACAACGGGGGCTAAAATGATTTATTCCTGGTTGCATTTAACATTTTATCTGCACTGGCCTCCGTATCACTTGACTAACCCAGAATGTAATTGGAAGCGGTTATGGAGTTAGCAAAAGCAAGACAAAGGCAATGTGGAGAAAATAAACCTAAATCAGTATTCAAGGTTGGGTTTTCCTCTCATGGTCATTTAAAAGGAACAGGCTGCAGAGGATCAAAGGAAGCTGTCTGAACTTATGCATTGCCTCTGCCACATCCCCACCTTCAACCTAAAGGATGCAAGACATCTAATTCAGGCTCTGTCTGATTCACTGTTGCTATGCAACCACAAGTATGAGGAAGAGATTGAGAGCATTAGAATTTGGCAGTAGCAGAACCAAAAGCTGTTCCTTCTCCCCAGCATTGCTGGGACATAAATGACTTAGTAATCCAGGGAGAGGAATTATAACTATATTTGTGTGGTACATAATTATATGCACTTTATGATAGTCCACCCAGTTTGATTAAAGGAAGGTATCTGTAGATTTATTTTCTAAAAGTATGATTTGCATAAGGCACCATGTGACAAAAGTACCAGTAATAAATGACAAAGTTCTTACATAAATTTTATCAGTCCTAACTTCTAAAAATGAGACTAATATTGTGGTTATATGTGTAACTCAGAATCTAAGAGTTTATATCCCTTATATTTGCGGGGGTCCTAACCCCACCAATCCATTTCTTTGCTTCTGTCTAGTAGCGAGGCTTTAGAATTCTTTGATGGGCTGATTTTCAAGGACCGCTGGAGGCCGCTGTTCAAGCTCTTCAACCGCAGCTTGGCCCTCCCCCACCAGCATGTGCATCAAGCAAAGCATTTCTCTTTCATTTCTAATGAGAAATGCATTTAAGAAGTTACCTTCTGTAAGAAATTTAGTCTTATTTCAGAGGATGTAAAAGTCATGTTTGGGTCTGCCAGGAGGGATTTATGATTTCTCACTATTCACTATGATCAAGTTAGTAAAAATCTAATAGGATGAATGACTTGTTATCTTGCAATTTCTTATTTGCCCTTTGTTTCAGTTAATTTATTCACAAAGAATCATGATAATGAAGAGCAATTAAATCCTCTTTTTTTTAATAGCGTAATTACCTAAATTAAAATCTTAATCATTTTATCAAGGTTAATACAGCTATCAATATAGGTAACTCATCTAAAATTATAAATAAAGCGATATTAGAAAGTTAGTAGGTCCTTTGGTATTTAAGTGTTTTTGTACAATGATACAGTTTACTGGTTTTAAACACTCTGCATAGACTTTCCTTTGTTTCAAATTGTACAGTAGTATTTCTTGTACAAAATAGACATTTCTGTTCATTTTAAGCTCATTTCTAATTTGTAGTGTTCTTTCTAACATATGTATAGACTTTTAAAAAATATAGTCACTCTTAAATCTTTCTTAAACAAATGGTTACAATATAATATCTTGTGTCTCACTTTATTTTTAAAATTTCTTTATTAATACATGTTTACATGTTTACAGTACACAATGATTGCAATTGTTGTGGGATGTTGACAAATGTCCATTACACTACTTAATTCTTTGCTGTCTCTTACCGTCTCATCTTACTGTTCCTTCTATCACGTGATCCCCTTCCCATTTGCTAAAGTTCTATTTCTACTTTTTCTCTCAACTTTTTCTTCATGCCCTTTCCCTCTCTGTCTCCCCATCTGAAGAAGTTCTCTTATTTCCCTCTGCACTTGAAGATCGCCCTCCTTCCTATTATCTATCATTCATAGTATCTTACTTTGAACCAGAGTTTACTATATTTATCTCTAATCTTGATATTGTCTTAAATGAATATTTACAGGACATTTACCTTCGTATAGAAAACTGGATGTTTTTAGAGTAAATGCTACAGCATCTCATTTTTATGATATTAACTTTTAATGTACACCAAAAGAATCAGTATTTTGTCTCATTATAGTATTTGTTTATCTCCTTTGCTTTGTTTCTTTAGACACTCTCAGGCTGACATTAGAAAACAACATTGACGTCATTGATCAGCTTAACACACTGTCTTCCCTGACAATAAACATTTCCTCTTGTGTGTTGTATGACCGTATTCAGGCAGCAGAAAACATAGATGAAATGGAGAGAGAAGCTAAAAGGCTCTACAAAAGCAATGAACTCTTTGGAAGTAAGTGCTATTCTATTAGGACTTGAGCTTCCTTTTGTACAAAAATTGGCCAAATTCTTTTTTTAACCTCTTTCATCCAGAACTCAGAAAAGTAGTCCAGAGGTCATTACCCTCTCTGATGTCCTTACAAATGAGAACCTTTCATGTAGTCACCCACTCTTATTTTCTAAGTATGAGGAGGCTTCAATATATGTCTAATTTCATTGGTGTAATTCAAATTAATAATGAAAAGCATTTTATAATTAAAAAGTGAAATTATCTTCATAATCAGTCAAGATTATTCATTTAAAAGTAGGATTTAAAAAAATAAGTAGCTTAGAGTGAAGTAATCTAGTCGTTGAGTTAAGTGATTATATTCTTCAATGCCAGCTTTGACTCTCTGAAGTTGACACCTCCCAATTATTCATATTTTCTTAAATCAGGAGCCTGAACCTACTATGGCATTTCTAACTCAATTGACCGTTTGACTTTCCCTTACATGTACCCTGTGAATAATGAATAATACCACTCATAAAATAACCTTTCCGTTATTGTTTCCATTTTAGGTGTTATTTTTAAGCTGCCTTCTAACAGAAGCTGGCACAGAACCTATGACTCTGAAAATGTCTCTCTTCCTCCTGTTGTAAAATACACCATCCGCATGAGTTTGAAGACTTCCCAGACGACAAGAAACATAAGAACCAAGATTTGGGCTCCAGGGCCACACAATTCTCCATCCCACAACCAGATCTATGGCAGGGCTTTTGTTTATCTACAGGATAGTATTGAAAGAGCGATCATTGAATTGCAAACAGGAAGAAACTCACAGGAAATAGCGGTGCAGGTCCAAGCAGTTCCCTATCCCTGCTATATGAAAGACAAGTAAGTCTGAAGGTTCGTTGCCCCTACTAATGAACAACCACTTTTTTGAGAACTCACTTCTGTTCATCCATTTAGACATACCAAGTGAAAGAGGAAGTAGTCACCAAGCCTTTGTTAGATGCTTAGAACCTAAAATGGTAGGTGCCTGGATATTTCTTTAAAGGATACAAGGGACGGCACTCTGCATTTTTATAGACTATAATCATAAGGCCTATAGGTACATATACACATTTTGCTCCATATGAAATGCTTCATTTGCTCTATGCAGCAAACTTCCTAACTTATGTGGGAGCAGATCTTTATTGTCCATAGCTCCAAGATGAAAGCGAAGTTCATGAGGGCTAAGTAACTTGACTAAGATACACAGCTAATACTGCACTGGTCCTTCTGATTGTAAGCTGAACACTTTCTTCTTAAGCCTCTATAAAATCTAAAAAACACAATCACTTGGAAAAAAACATTACAGGAGAATTGGTATTAATGAGTGAAGCCTTTGTTTAATTCTAGAGCCAGAAACTGCATCAAGGCTGGACCTGGTCCAAAAAGAAACTCACTTGTCAAATGTTATAAATGCCTCCCCATACCAGTTTCACAGGAAACAAACAAACAAACAAACAAACAAACAAATGGGCCAAGTCCCACTTGGCTCCTGGCACAAAGCACCTCATCTCTTGATGGTTTTACATTTCTCCATGAGAAAAGACAATGAGTGATCTTGAGGTCATGTTGCATTAGCACTGGCATTTTTCTTGGGGAACATAGAGGTAATTTCTCAGCCTTATAGATTAGAAAGGAAATGGCCATGGGACCTTTCTCCAAGTGAACGCTTTGGGGGAGCCCCAGATTATAAGACAGATTAACATAGAGTTTTACTGAAAACTAAGGCCTCTGCATCAGGTTTTAGAAAGGCTGTGATTGTCAGATCTATGACTCCAGGGCCCAGCAAAGGCGGCAGTAGCACCTGGGAGGTTGTTTTAAAAACAAACTCATGGCCAGTTGTAAATAATTAGAAGCTTATGGATGGCACCCAGATACCTGTTTTAAGAAGTTTTTGTGATGCTTGTGATGCATGGCAACCTTGAGAATCATTGTGTCTGAACTGTTAGGCACCATGGGCTGATCACTTGGGAAAATTTTTGACTTTAGTGAGGTCTTCCACTTTCCCTCTGCTTTTTAGTACATTCCTAAAAAAGACATTTCTTGCCAGTGTGTTGGCACATACCTGTAATCCCCAGTACTTGAGAGGCTGAGGCAGGAGGACTGCTGGGAATTTGAGGGCAGCCTGGGTTACAAAGTGAGTTCAAGGCCAGCCTGAACATTGTGAAACTCTGTCTCAAAGGAAAAAAAAAAAAAAAAAAAAGCAACAAAAAACCAAAGGCATTTCTCTGTCATGTATAAAAGAGCTCCTTGTATTCCTCTGGAAACACCAAAATCTTTGTCTGTATTTTAAATCAAATGCTTTGGATTTCATTTTGAGAAATTTAGTTTAATAATAACTATGAGGTTCTTAAGAGTAGATAAATACAGTAATTTTGTAGTTAGATAAATAGATCATCATCTAATATAAATCTGCCTTTTACATAAGAATTTAGTTTAGATAAAAGAATTTTGAGCTTTGTAATTGTATCTATATAATTACTTTCTCAGACAAGATGTTCTCAGACATAACTAAACACCACAGCAATTTTATGTAACAATGCAGAGCTGTGTTTTCAGTCTTGCAACATTACAGCCAGGAAATTGTGGCCCACTGTCGAGTCAGCTTCCCACTTCATAAATACTAGCGTAGTACTGATAATTATTCTCAATTTCCAAACAGGGGCATAATTTCAACATGAGGAGGAGTGTGTGCTGTATATATACATTACAATCTACAAGAATAACACTCATTATAATCCCTTGATTTTTTTTTTTTTTCACAGCTTCCTAACCAGTGTCTCTTATTCTCTTCCGATTGTGCTCATGGTTGCCTGGGTTGTATTTATAGCTGTTTTTGTAAAAAAGCTTGTTTATGAGAAAGACCTCCGACTTCATGAGGTAAGTTAAAAATCTTTTCCTATTATGAATACTTCCTATTAATAGATCAGTTAATTATGATTTACATTATCATGACCCAAATGTAGAAAGCCTAACCCATATCTTGTGTATTAGATAGAAAGACATTTTACAAATCCCAGAGGCAGCTTTATTTTGTTCCCTCATAAAGTGACATAAAATGATTTATTTAATAAGTCCTTCTGAAAAGTAAAATCTGAATAATCTTGAATTAAATATGACTATACCTATCTTAACAATAATTTAGTATCCAAGAAATTACCTATGGAATAAAAGATCTAACAAAAGAAGTATAAATAATAACAGTAATAACTATTAAAGCATAAAGATTGTTAGCATGGTGACTAAGCAAGTGCAAATGTAGGTCTAGCTGCAAACATAGATGTGGATAAAGACGTGTGGCTTATTTCAGCTTCTGAGAAGAAAAACTCTCTTTCCCATATATCTTGTCTCCTTTAATTACCTTCTCAATTTCCCCATGACTCCTAATTTATGGAATTGAAGACGTTCATGTTATGCTAGTGATTGGGTTAATAATACTATAATGATGGAAGACAGGACCAGGAGTGTAAAGAATAATCTTTCTTTAGGCATGTTCTTTATCATTAACCTCAAATCCAAAAAAAAAAAAAAAAGTCTTGCTTCTTTTCAGAATGTATGATAAAGCATTGTGCAGTTTTAGATTATATTTGAATAGATATTATTTTATCTACCCATCCCATAATGAGACCATTCTTATACTCTCTTATGGAGTAGGAAGAAAGCCGAAACATTTCAAAACTAGGGCACAATAATTACTGCAAGACCTGGCTGAGAGAGTGAAATAATGAGGTTAGAATAACCTGTGAGTCCACTTGTACTTTTCAGACATACCCAGTGCTTTTAGGCAATGATTATTTCTCCTTGGAAGGCAAAAGATGTTGCTTCATATTTCTGTTAGGTCAGCGTAAGGCTTTCAGGGTTGTTTCAGTGTTTGAACCTACATTTTTTACCTTTTCTATTTAAATTCTGGTTGATCTTCATAACCAGATTTGTATGGTTTCATTACAATTTGGTGACTCAACTGATTTATCCCTTGCTGTATTCTGGACTCTGTGCACTGGTTTCCTAACCCCAGCTTGGAAACTTGAATCCATCCCTGCACCATAATTTGGTTGCAAGCTCCTGCCTTATATATATTTTCCAGGTGTCACTTAGAAGTGACTCACCAAGGATGAAAAGAAAACTTTGAAGTAGAAAATTGTAATAGAATCTTAGTTCTATTCTACTTCAAAATAAACAACTACTTAAAACATATAACTTGTGATGCAATCAGTAAATATAACTATACATGTGTGTCTATTACACTTATAAACCCATGCAATTTATATGTGCCTGTTTCTATAGTTCACACGCATTGTATTTTCTTGTGTTACAATATAGCACTCCTCAAATGCATTTATGCATGCCACCAAACATTAATAAAGCATACTGGCCTCCTTTCTCACTCTTAAAGATATGAAAGATATTTTTTTCAGTGAACCAGTTTCTGTTTGCTAGCTCTGTGTCTGCATTTGTTAGGCATCCAGTTACAAATTTTAACCATCTAGTCTTGGAGTCAAAGTCACATAGTGGGAAAACCATGGAATTTAGAATCAGAGTATTAGGGTTTGCATCTTATGGGTCTACCCACATGTGCCCTGGGGATCAGTCCCTTAAAGTCCTTGGGTCTTTTTTTTTTTTTAATCTAGACTTCATTCATCATTACATTTCCAGGAAAGAGAAGGCCCTCAGTTACATGTGTTATCCATATTTTATCAGTTCTAACACCCTGTTTTTTAAAGGCTTCCGAAATTAGGATGCATGTGAGTATCATGACTTACTTGGCAGTGATTTCTCTTTCTTAGGGGCATGTAAAATAGTGGCACATTTTAAAACCAACAGTTTCCTAAATTCAAAGGAAGGCAGTGTATTTGTGAGATGAATGACAGAGGCAGTGGCCGTGGCGTAAGTGGAATGTCCCCAGGGCTTGCTGCTCAGCCTTCTTCAGGGCCAAGGGTCATATCTCACCTCCTCACAGATTAAAGGCTGAGCATGGAGGGTGACAGACAACCTGGTGAACGTTTGAACTGAACTTCAATATCTCCACATTCTATTGATTCTTCGCTTTTATAACTCTGCTACAGTATCATAAGACTTTTTAAGGACTTTTGAGGATGATAATAGATAATGTCCTAGTTTACCAGAGGTTCAAAATCCCTTAATACTATTATTTTATATTCAGTTGTAATAAATCTGTCCATTTTCTAGTTCATTATTATTCAAATTAAAACAAAAAAGGTAAAGAAAATCAATATCTACTTCGTTCTTTCTATATTTATTCTAAAATCTGGACAAGAAAACCAAGTTAGTTGCTGTCTCAGTAAAGCCATTAATCTTTGACCACGTTATGATAAGACTAGTGAATCTCTTTACCTTTGAAAGTAGCACAAACACTAATGGCTAACAAATTCATTTTTAAAATTAAGCTTGTAACACAGTCATGAGTTTGATCCCTGGTACCAATAAAAAAAATAAAATAAAATTAAGCTTGTAGTTAAAAACTATTTTAAGATGCCTTTCAAGTGAATTTTCCACTCTATTCTTTGCTTTAAAGTTCTTTTTTTTTTGCATTTTTTTCTATTTAAAGAAAAAGAAAAAGAAACAGCAAGAGGGTAGAAATAATACAAAATTTCAAAACAAAATAAAACAAAACCACAAACAATAACCAGTAAGAAATCACTAGTTGATAATTACATCTTTTCCTCTTAGAAGTAGTTGTTCAAGTTACAAAAGTAAAGCCTACGAAGTGGACATTTAAACAGTGAGACTGCAACCAGTTCTGTTCATCTATCCAACAAAAACTTAATATCCTACACACTTAAACATATGTATAGTTATATCCTTTAGAATACTTTCTTTTCCTCTCTTTTTTTCTTTACAATAACTATAATCCATTCTCATAAACTGTTTAGAAGTGCTACACAGGTATAAGTCTCTACATGTATACCTAGTCTTTTTGCACTAGAGGGGAAAACAAATCAAAACAAGTCAGCAATACAAATTCCTAGAGAAACACAAAATGAAAAGGACATATAAAACCACAATACTAGGTGGTCTATGGTAGTTACTATGATGTCTCTTGTTATTTGCAATAAAATTGTCTGTATCCTCAGGCATAGTTAAACTTAGCAGTACATAACATTATTAATAATAACCAAACATTGGAGACATTATAGGACTTCAAAGGCAGTTAATAATCAAACCAGAATGGATATCCTATTGAATCTTGTCATCTTCAGAGTAGTGGCCTCTACTCTCAGACTTGATACTCTCAGGCATACCAGATTCAAATAAAATCAGTCAAGACAACATAGCGATATAGCCAATCTTCTCTGCCTCATCTCTGCTATGCTATTTTTCTGTCATTGTTGTTTACTTTTCTCCTTCATTCCACTGTCTGCCCCTTTCTTTGAGGCCTTTCTGCCATTGTTCCTGGAATCCTGGTGATTTTCTTCACTTTCTCTAGAATGTCCTTCAATATTCTTTGCAGGGTTGGATTGGTGGTCACGAACTCCCCCAGTTCCTCTTTGTCATGGAAATATCTTGTCTTTCCACTAATTTTGAGAGACAGTTTTGCAGGGTACATCAATCTGGGCTGGAGGTTATTTTCTTTCAGGGCTTAGAATATTTCGCTCCAAGTTCTTCTTGATTTTATAGTTTGCATCGAGAAGTCTGCTGTGATTTTGATGAGTTTTCCTTTATAGATAATCTGCTTTAAAGTTCTAAAATGCTGATTTTTATAACATTACAGAGAAAATGATTTTTTTTATCATTTTCATGTTTTGTGAATTCACTTCATTTATTAGATCTAATAGGCAGTTATGGGGTTTTTAATGTTAATATTCAATTGCAGTTAGGATTTTGGAGTTGTTGTCTCAGTTCAGACAGGAGACCAAAGTGATGTATGGGCTGCTACCAAGAATCATGCAAGGATTTTTAGTTCTCTGTTGTTTGACATTAAACAAATTTTTATGCTTTTCTGACATATACAATCCATCCCATTAAGGGAAATTTATAATATTCCAAATAATGATCACAATATCTTACCAAAAAACAGTAATACAAATATCTGTGGTTAAGAGAATTTTAAAGATTGAAGTAGAAAATGCCATTTTTTCTTATGAATTAGCACTTGACCTACTTGTTGAATTGAATGATAACATTGCTGTCAAGCAAATATGTAAATATTTATGACTTTGGCTATATTAGTATTTTGTCTGTGCATAGGCCTCTCATGAATGTGGTAATACCTTCATCCAAAGTCTTCTAGAATCTCATTCTTATGATTTCCTGCTGTGAACTGGGGCTGACTGACCACTGTGCAGAGAGGTTTTCCTTGAGCAACCAGTTATCAGATGTTGATGAATTACTCTGGCAGGTTTGGGAGGCTTGGGACAAGTGACTCTTTGATTGCAAAGCTGGCACCTGACATCTGTCACTTTGAGGAGGTACTAATGGCATCTGAGATAGCACAGCCAGCCATTTTCTGTGGGTCTCTTCCATCAGCAAGTTTGGTCTTGTTTGTTCCCACAAAGTTAGCAGGAAATCAGCATAATTTGTAGATAAATTACATGCTCTCATTGCTGTCTCACTCTCTCTTTATAGATGGGACCTGTTCTCACAGCATAAGACCCTAAAGGTTAATACTGAAATTTCATCCTAGAGTGTGAAGTAATGAGCACTTTTGCAAGGACCTAACTTAGCCTGTTTTAATAAAGAGCAAAATGACCAGTCTCCCACTTTTATCAGTACTTGGGAATATGAATTTCATTTGAGCCTCAAAAATTTCAAAAGTACATCAATGAACGCCTTTAGTCTTAGTCTTTTACCTTGCTAAATTAATTTTTCTCAAACGTATGAGGAAGGCATATTCCACACATACAAATGTTTTATACTGTTGCTGTCAATCTTTAGGAAAGAAAAACATGTTTATATCCATGACATCAGCTTTATTTCATGGCCTTTATATGTCCAAGATACTTGATAGTCACCTTGTAAAATCTACTGACATTCTTCCTGTGATATACTTTGCACCTGGGGAGTGGTCTTTTTTATAGGTCACATAAAATTAAGTGGTTTAGCATGTGGGTCCATATGACACCATTTAATTATGTTCAAGCAGCTATAACTCAGTAAAAACTGCAAAATGCGAATAGGAGGAAGGGTAAATAAAGAGCTAATTTATCATATGTATCATATTGGAAGTGATACATATATATCTGAGTTGTCATCAAACATGACATAATGATTTTCCCAAACCGGGTGGGGAATAGGGAAGGACTCTCTAGAATGAGATTTATGAAATCGTTTTTTATATCAAAATGTGATTTTGTTTTCCATAAGGGAAACCAAGTAACTGGCAGAAATCTTTCCATAGTGAATTTTTTTGCTCTATGCACATTCTTAACTTTGACCCACACTGTCACGTCTATGAAAGTATACATTGAATCTTTATTGCAAAGGGGAACAGCTGAGGAGAAAAGAGTAGGGAGAGAAGGTAAGGAAGAGGGTAAAGTTAAGAGGAAAAGTTCCAGACTTTTTCTCAGTGGTGATTAGCTTAAGGCCCACAGCTTAGACTGTTGGCAGTCAGGTAGCTGTCTCCATGGTAACAAGAATAGGAAAGTTATCAAAATGTGATAAGTTGCAAAAAAAAAAAAAAAAAGAAGAAGAAGAAAGCAAAATCACTATTTTTCCTTATAGAGTAAAAGGTCCATTGCATTTGCTGTTGCTATCGTTATTTTTCTAAACAAGTTACAATTAAAGGAACATTGAAAAACCCTTGATTTTTCTAAAAAATGTATTATAAAGCTGTTAATAGAACATTTCTTGTGTTCTTTTTCAAAAATGAAACACTAGGTTCATAAACTTAACATTAATTATGAATTGTTACCAGGATATTCAGATACCTACAAGTTACCAGGTATTACATATTTAAGACAATACAGGTCCAAGGGTCTTTAGTCCATCCAGAATCTTTTGAATTAGTACACAGATAGATGCTGCTTCGTTGTTCCATCATGGTGGAACCCCTTTGGCCCTGGGGTGTATCATTGAGTTACATGAACTGAGAGAGAGACATGGAGTATCTCAGACACCTGAGTTCATCTCAGCTGTGTGAACAGCTTTGGAAAACGAGGATGGCAAACCTGAATTACATTGCCTGTGTATGTTAAGAATCGGGAAGTCCTGGCTAAAGGCAGAGGTTCTCCTTTCAAAGCTTTCATGTTTGAAATTCTTAGTAACAATATATATTCTATTCCTCTCAGGAACACAAACTTTGGGTTTTTCATTAATGTTTAGTAAAAAGAAAAATAAGCCCAAATTGTGTATTTTTATTATCTTAATCCTTATTACACTGAACTTGAAGTTAAATCATGTATGCTTTTCCAACAGCTTGAAATATCTATGCCTACAAAAATAACAATTTCATGTTATAAAATGTTACATGGCACACAATAAATTTGATCAATTAATTTGCTCTCCATAGAACACAATAAATTTGATAAATTAGCTTAATCTGAATGTATCAGGTATAAACAGTTAAAAAGTAGAACCCTATTTGTGTGTGTGTGTGTGTGTGTGTGTGTGTGGTACAAGTAATCAAAGTCAAGACTTCGAGGCAGGTGGGCAAGTGCTTTACCATTAAGTTATATCCCAGCCCTAGAGGTAAAAAAATTTTGTTTTTTTTTAAAAAAGACTCATCATCCGAATCATTCACCCTTTTGGGGCATGCTGGAAACCCCAACATAGGCTCATGGGAATAGTCATATTTCACATAGCAAGCATGAATAAATGAACTTGATTTATATAAATCATGAAAATGGCGGGTTCCATATATATGTATGGAGATTTGCAGACATCTGTCATAATGCAAAATTGATTGTTGCTTCTGAGTCTGGCAGAAGCAGCTAACACTGTCTCCTCCTCACAGTACATGAAGATGATGGGAGTGAACTCCTGCAGCCATTTTTTCGCCTGGCTCATAGAGAGTGTTGGATTTCTCCTGGTTACCATCACAATCCTCATCGTTATCCTCAAGTTTGGCAATATTCTTCCTAAGACGAATGGGTTCATTTTGTTCCTGTATTTCTCGGACTACAGCTTCTCAGTTATTGCGATGAGCTACCTTATCAGTGTCTTCTTCAACAACACCAACATCGCAGCTCTCATCGGCAGCCTCATCTACGTCATTGCCTTTTTCCCATTTATTGTTCTGGTCACAGTGGAGAATGAGTTGAGCTACGTAGTGAAAGTATTTGTGGTAAGTCATCTGTCGGAATGGCCGAGGTGTAAGATGATTTGGCTCCTTCTGTTTATTTCCGGGTTTTCAAACTGCCAGTTCAAGTTTTTAAATTTAAGAATTTGCTCATGGAAAAATAAGCATAGCTGTCCTAATAATACCCACCTATCATTGTATATTATACAAGCATAAGATTATGGAAAGGAAATATCTTCCTTCACAGGTGATGTGGTCAAGAGAAATAGTTCCTTAAGAAATAATAGTTAAAATAGATTTATCAGTCAGCCTTTCACTGCTGGGAACACATAGTGGACACACAAAATTTAAAGAAGGAAGGGTTTATTTTGGCTTAAGTTGCAGAGTATTAAATCCGTGGTAGGCTGGCTCCAAGGCAGAAGGGCATGGTGACGTAAAGTTATTCCCTTCATGGCTGTGAAGTGGGGCAGGAACAGCTACCAAAGAGGAGGAGGTGATGGGCCTGAGGTCACACCTCTCTCCTGCTCTGCTCTCCCTTCCCCTCCCTGTTCCCTCTATTGCCTCCCTCTTTATTCTCCTTCTCCTCCCACCTCTCTCTCTCTCTCTCTCTCTCACACACACACACACACACACACACACACACACACACACACACAGGTTTGCTATGTTAATCCTGAGTGTCTCCTAAGCCAATTAAATTGACAATCCATTTTAACCATCTCAGTGGTTATCACATTTTAGAGATGGTCAGAATTCTCACTCCTCTCTGATCCAATTCCTTAAACATCTTGGAAGCTCTAATATACTGAAATTATTCTCATATATGAATAATTATCATGCATAAAATACAGCATACATGTGTAAAGACAAATGCATTGAAAACATATAATCAACTCTGAATTCTTTCCTGATTTTTCATTCAAAAGCACTAAATTAATTAAAGAATTATAAGTTCCGATTTTGAAATACAGAAAGCAGAAATAAATCTCACCCTATTAAGACTTTGCTGTTTATGGAAATACATAGTGATGAGTAACATTCATCCAGCTGTGACCTCTTTGGGGTTGAAAAAAATTTAAATTTATAGAAATTATCAGTAATCAATTGATATTTTAGTATATTTTTATCCATAATGTTTCTGTTTTTGGAAATAAATTTATGATGAAAAAAATTATCTTCTACCCCCTAATATTTTCATTTCAGCCTTAAAACTGTGTTATTTTGTAATTATCTGATTTACAAATTACTGAGCAGCATTTAATAAATTTAAATATATGTTCTGGATCTTTAACAAGGATCTACCAAGTTATGATAGTCCTCCTTGTGTCTTCTCTTCCTTCTCTGTTTTTTTTTTTTTCAAGTATTGTAGCATGCTTGATAAAGGGACCTTTGTATTTTTAAATCTACTTAGACAGTGAACATCAGTTTCATCTATACAAATGTCTGACATGTCCAGTACTCAGTTTACTGTAGGTGAAATGACTGAAACCTTCTAGAACAATCATGCTCTGCACTGTCTTCCAGAGCCTGTTGTCCCCCACAGCGTTCAGTTATGCGAGCCAGTATATCGCACGATATGAGGAACAAGGCATAGGTAGGTTCATAACTTTAAAAATGAATTTTATCTTTCTCAACTGCGACACAAGTCACAGAAAAATAAACATCTGTGTTCAATGTTTTAGGTCTTCAGTGGGAAAATATGTACAGCTCCCCAGTCCAGGGCGACACCACGTCATTCGGCTGGCTGTGCTGTCTCATCCTAGCTGACTCTTTCATCTACTTCTTCGCTGCTTGGTATATCAGGAACGTTTTCCCAGGTATGAGCGCAATTCTCATCAATACATGAATGTCAACATAAATCAGCTCATATACACATTTGAATGGTCAGTTTGCCATGTGAAACATCCATTAAAAAAACTTCCCAAGGCCCCAAAACTAAACAAACAGATTCAGAGATAGCACACAGCTGAATTCCGTGACAGTCTTCTAAATGAAGGGCATGGGATAGTGCAAGTCAATAGGAGTGTGAAATACTAAAAGGCCAAAACTAACTTTCCTAAATCAAAGGAGAAACGACCAGATTCTAGTAAAAGACCAGATGGGCTTCCATCCTGGAGTTCTGACAAATATCCTTTTTAACACACTTCTGTGTTTTTCCATTAAGCTTATTTATACTTGTACATTTTGATGCTTCTATTTGATTTCATTTGTACAGACTTTCGATAAAAGATGAGCACAAGGTGTGACCAAAAAAAAAAAAATACAGTGTGCATTCAAATCTCAATCCTCCTCAAAATATTGTCCCTTGCTTTGAGCATGCTTATCCCATCCTTCCTGCAGTTTCCTGAAGCAGTTCTGGAAGTCCCTTTCATGAGTGGCTTCAGTTGCACCACCGTGGCTGTTTTAGTGACTTGCATTGATTCAGAATGTTTACCTTTCACGGTCACTTTGATTAAGAAAGAGCCAGAAGTTGCATGGTTCCCACATCTGGTGATTAAGGTGGATGACATAGATAAGGTGATTTCTGTGAGCCTGCCTTTCCCTTGAAGAGCAGTAGGCAGACACATTCACCATATTTCCACTTCCATGAAAGAAGATCACTGGAACTGCTTCAGAAAAGATTCAGAAATGATGAGATAAACAGTTGGGCAAAGGGAGTATTTTGAGGGGGATGGATAGCAATGATATTTACTGTATTAATTTTTAAAAATTTTTGTCAGTATTAGTACATGTTTGCAGTACGTGATTAGCTGCACGGTGGGAGGTGATATATGCACATACTTTTTACTCCCCTTCCCCCATCTTCCTCTCATTACTTCCCAGTCCTCTTCCCTTTTACAATAATTTTAAAAAATTTGAATGTTTACTATATTTTTCAATCATCCCTGGGATAGAGAGACAGAAAGAAGATCAGTGATTGCCTGGGTAGGAACAGGCAGCTTGACATAACTTTATGAAGTTAAAGAGGTATTTTAATACTGCTTTGTGGTGATGCTTCCATAGCTTTATTTTTTTAAAATTTATTTAAAGAGAAACAAAAGCATGTAAAGGGTAGAGGTAATACAGAATTCCAAAAAAAACATAAACAATAAAAAATAACTACTTAATAAATTACATATTGTCCTCTTAGAAATAGTTTTTCAAGTTACAAAATTAAAGCATACAAATTAGAGAGTCAAATAGTGAGAGTGTAAACAGCTACGCCTGCATGAATCTCTGCATGTATTTCTATACTTTCTGTATTAGAGGGAAAAACAAAACTTAG
>PVLA01012329.1:0-45402 GCA_004027455.1 Hydrochoerus hydrochaeris | reverse complement strand
GGCTGGTTGATAGGACAGAGTTGGCTACAGGACAGTGCTGACAGACCCAGTGCATTTCTTGTGGTGTTTTGCAGAATCAGCTGTCTGCAGGTTTAGCTGTGTGGGGCAGCTGCTAACTGGTTGAGCTGTGTAGGGAAGCTGCTAGCTTCCTGTCAACACTGTGCCCTTGCAGATGTGAGTAACAGATGTGCTTGGGGAGTTTCTGTCTTCTGGTTAGGCCAGGAATCAGGTGCAGAGACCTGACTGTCAGTACCTACTAGTCACCACTGAGTGCTTGTGTCATCCTCAGTGAACAAAACATTCCTTGTTTTAGTGGTTATAGTTTGGGTGACCTTCTGTCATCATCTTGGTTTTGTTTGTCCTGCAAGCCTACAAGAGCTACAAGAAGAAGGATTACACACAGGTGGCCTATCTAATCAATGGAATGTATGCAGACTTGGAGACATGAGTGTAGACTGGGTCTGGCTTGGGACTACCACAGTTTGGGGCAAATACAGCCTCTTCCTCTGCCTTCTATTTTGCCTCTGAGACCCAACCAAATGCTTCCAGATCCTTTTGTTGCAATTTTGGAGATATGCAAGATGTTTAGACACATTTAACCACTGTCAGATTAATATCATGGTTACAAAAGGGTTGCTACTGTTTTATAATTATTTTTGTAAACAATCATGAGCCAAGAGCAGATGATAATTCTGTTGTGGGATGGGTGGGGTGGGCAGAAGCCCTGGACCACTTGGCCCACAGTGTGTCAGAATTAGAGTGATGACTGCTCACCACTTGAAAAATTATAAAGAATAGAAAATATAAATGTTTTCTTAGGGCATGCAGTGGCACAGTTTATAAAAATGACTAGCTGTCTCTCCTGGACAGATATGATATTGTTCTGCATTTAAACCAGAGTATGCTGTCAGGCATTGATATGAATTTACTTCCATGTTGCTGTGGAGCTTTAATATCTAAAACTGTAGGATTTTAAAAACCATAATCATTGGAAAGCTTTTCCATCTCCATTTACAGCCTTTGTTTTCTGTAGCTTGCGAGAGAACTGAATTGTTACTGTCTCAATGAAAGTAATTGTGAGCTAGACCCTTGGTCAGGTGGCTGGAGATATGAATGGGGAAGTGGCTGGATCTCTCAATGCAGGTTGTTGTCATTGGTTTCTACCATGTGTTGATTGGCTGTTGTCCTGATAGGAGAATATGTCTCTGTATGTGGTGTGCTGATGGTGGATGAGGAGTCCTGTGTCAATTTTACCATCTGTGTAACTTTATCTACAGACATATCCCACAGTCAGAATCAGCAGGCCTTGGAAACTGTTTTCCAAATCCAAGCTTCAACATGTTGGGAGTCTGTCGCATGGAGGATACATGATGAGTGAAGAATGACTGACCAATGCAGTGTCTCGGGGTCTGAGAAGAGGCATTTTATACTTCAGAATGGAAGTGGGAAAGAAAATCAGCAAACTCAGCAAAGACTTTCAAGAAAAGGTAAGATTTAAATTATGAGAAAGTGCTAAGCTTTGGAGGTGTGCAGCTGGTGCCAGCAAATATTAGGGGCTGGAAGAATGATAGGGTGGAAATCACCAGCATCCCTCAGCATGAGAACAGAGTTAGGCTGGAAGAGGGTTTCTGCCAAAGGAGGAAGTAGGAAGTGGATTGAAAGATTGTTTGGGAGCAGTTTTGGAAAGTCTAATTCATGGCCAAGTGCAGGGCATTTGAATCCTGTTCTAAAGGAAGGTAGTGATGGGCTTTTCTCTTTAAAAACTTGTTAATGAGATGAAATTACATAAGCCACTTTAAGCACAGTTGCATTTAGTACACTGAATGATTTTAAAATAGGGGAGTGACTTGATCGGAAGTGTGACTCACAGTGTACTATGCAGCAGTCCAGAGGTGGATTGGAGATTGACTGAGAAGGGAAGAGAAAGCATGATTGGAAAACCACTATTAGAATCCAGGGTGCAGTGGTATAAAAGAGGGTAGTACCAGTAAGGATGGAGAGGAGGCAACAGGTGAAAGTTGATGGAGAAAGATTCCAAAGAGTGGATAGATTCCAAAGAGAGGTAGAAAAAGGAAGGAAGAGGAAGGAAAAGAAATGTCATCCAGGAATGAAGACTGTAGACTTGGAAACCATCTTTGTAAAAATCATAGGTAAAAGTTGAAGATTGAGTAAGGTTAACAAAGAATAGCAATGTAGAGAGACAAAGGGCATAAAGTAAATATACTTTGGGAAAACTTAAACTTTCAGGGATGAAAGGAAGGAAAATGTTATATGTATAATATGTGAGTGTTGAGAACAATTGAACTAGAAGCGTTTGTAAGACAGAAGATTAGAATATAAGAATGTGATCAAATGCTGAAGGAAGAAGAGACTGAGGATTTAGCTCAGTGGCATAAGCCCCTCTCTGGCAAGTGTGGGGTCATGAGTTCAATCACCAGCACCAAAAAACCAAAAAACTGAAGGAAGATTGAAAATCTTAAGAATTGAGGGAGGCCATTAATTTTCATTAAAAAAATGTCAGTCATTTAACAGAGTTACAGAACTTTTTAAGAAAGAAGTAGACCAAGAATTTTGTCACTGCATAGGAGAGAGATGGAAGAGCTCTTACCTCACATGATATGAGAAGGAAAGACTAAAGAGGGGGAAGGGTTCAGGGAAGTAAGTAATAGTGAGCTGGAGGATCTAAGAAAAGAAAGATTGGAAGGAGCAAAATCACGGAATGTTTGGAATGGGATAGCGAAGGCATAAATTTGTGACAACAGAAGCAAGGATTACTATATAGAGAAATATTTGGAGAAATGTAAAATTGGATGTAAAAGAAGTTGAGAGCTTGTGCTTCCTGGCTTTGTTTAATCAAGTAAGGAATTGATTACCTTATGAGGTGAAGTGCTGGAGCTAGGAGCAGGGGTACAGGGTGAGTAGGTGGAAGCAGGAGTCGAGGGTCTGGTGTCATAGATGGGAAAAAGGAGTCCAGAGCACAAAAGATCTTGTGAAAAATACTTCATGCATTTGGAATAGTGCCATCATCCTTGAGTCCTCCCCCATCCCCACCTTGAGTTTGGAATGTGTTGATGTGAGGGAATGTGAGAGTCAAAATATTTTAGAGGATCATTGAGAAGATAAACGAATTTGGTAGCCTGTTGATCTGTATATGTAATTTACAGACAGAAATACCATGTGCTAGCATAGTTGGCTGAGACAGTTTCTGGTACTGTATTTCTCATAATGAGTGAAGCCTTAGCAGAGACATATCTGTATCTGTTTGGAGTTTGGAGAGGCTTTAACTTTAATTTCCAAGTGTCATTCTATTCTTTTTTTTTTTTTTCCTTCAGTACTGGGGATCGAACTCATGACCTTGTACTTGCCAGGTAGGTGCTTATGCTGCTGAGCTAAATCCCCAGCCTGGAAATGTCATTCTAGGGCTGAGAGCACTTGCCTAGTACACTCGAGACCCCAAGATCCCAGCATTACCAAAATTAAAACAAAAATTTTTCTTTGAATACCCAGTGAGTAAACCACTGAAACTTGTAGACTGCATACTTACTGGTTCTTCATATTTTTTCTTTATTTATTGTCACAACCTTTTAAAGCACATTAAAGACCATTTTTAGCTGAGAGGCAGTGGCATAACAGATCATGGACTATAGTTTGCCCATCCTGATGTAAAAAAGTAAAACTGAGAAGTGTGTGAAGTGAGCACATACTCAGAAGTCATATGGGGAAAGAACTAGAGATGTATGCCTGGCAAATTCAATATTTCAATTTTTAATTGAATTTGGATTTATTTTGTTAGCCAAACTGAGTAATTTTTAATTTTTTAAAAAAAATCAAAGTTGGTGGTTTGTAAAATGACTTGAGACCAGCATAAGAAATACAGTTACAAAATCTTGGAGGGAAGCAGGACTTCTTAAATAGTTAAATAAACTCATTTCTCCATGACAGTGAGGAGAGGATACTTGGAAAATTATCAGAAACAGTGTTTTGAAGGCTCTGGAAGTAAACTCAAAGCTTACAGCAATCTAAGGAACATATTTTCAACAAAAGATGCAGAACCCCCCTAAGAACTGTGGGGTTTGTGATGTTTTATCTTTTTATATCCGCTTCCATTTCCCAGCCTGTGCTATCTTTGGAAACAAGCAGCTTTCCAGTGATGGAGGGGTGGACTGAGCTTGGAACTCTTCAGAAAGCCCCACACCAAGGGCAGTGTCCCAGGGATCTGTCTCATGGTTCCCCATAGCCTCACTCATGAGTTGTGTGCTGGGCCATCTCTGGTGCCTGGGTCTGGGAGCTCAGCAGAGCTGACATTCTTCAGGGAGGTGTAGGTGGGGCTTTCAGGTGTGTTGCTGAGGAAGAGCTTTGCTGCCTTGTTTTAGTTAGAGAAAAAAAGCCAAACAGAAAAAAAAGACTAGAAATAATACAGAATTTCAATAAAAAAGTAAAAAAATCACTAGTTGATGTTACTTATGGTTATCTTAGAAGTAGTTGCTCAAGTCACAAAACCAAAGTATAAAAAGTAGACAATAAAACAATGACAGTACAAACCATTCTGTTTGATGGACTAACAAAAACTTAGTAGTGTAGTTATCTATCTTGCATACTTAAACATACATACAGTTATATCCTTTAGAGCAGTTTCTTTCCCTTTCATTTTCACAATATATATTGTACATTTTGGATCTTATTACTATTTCAGGTTTTTATACTAGAGAGACAATACAGTATTTACAAATGTGAGTCTGATTTATTTCACTTCTGCGGACAGTCTCAAGTTGCCTCCATTTACCTATAAAAGCCTCAAGATTATCCTTCTATATAGCTGAGTAATATCCTATTGTATAAAAATATCCCATCTTTTTCATCCATTCTGTGGTTTATGAGTATCCACGATTTAGCTATTACAACTTGCGATGCTATGAACATGGGTGCATATATATTGCTGAGACATGGCCTATTCAAATTTTCTGGGAAAATACCCAGGAGGGGAATAGCTGGATTGAATGGAACTTCCAGTCCTAGTTTTTTGAGGAATCTCCATACTGATTTCCACGGTGGCTGACACTAGTCTACACTCCCACTAACAGTGGAGGAGTGTTCCTTTTCTCGGCAGCCTTACCAGTATTTGTGATCAGTTGATTTCTTGATGGCAGCCATTGTTTCTGGAGTAAGATGAAATCTCAATGCTGTTTTAATTTGCATTTCTCTAATGACCAGTGATGGTGAACATTTCATGTATTTGTTCACCATTTGTGCATCTTCATCTGAGACGTGGGTTCATCTCAGATGCCCATTTTTGGAGAAGGTCTTTGAATTTGGGGGGGCTTGATGTTTTTCAATTCTTTTTATATTCTGGATATATTCCTTTGTCTGAGGGGCTGCTGGCTAAAATTGTTTCCAATTCTGTGGGTTTTCGTTTCACTTTGTTGGTGACTTCTTTTGAAGTGCAAAAACCTTTTAAATAGCATGAGATCCCAGTCATTGATTCTTTGAAGTGCTTCCCATGTGGTTTTTTGTTTTGTTCATGAATTCTTTGCCTACCCGTATGTCTCCAAGTTGTCTACCTACCTTGTCTTCCAGTAGATTTAGTGTTTCTGTTTTCATATTTAGATTTTTGATCCAGTTTGACTCTAGTTTACTGCATGGTGATAGGCATGGGTCTATTTTCAGTCTTCAGCATGTGGAAAGCCAATTTTTCCAACACCATTTATTAAAGAGGCTATCCTTCCAGTGAACATGTTTAGCACATGAGCTTTTCTTTGTTAGTAAGTTTTAATTACATTTTCAATTGCTGTAACTGATATTGGATTACTCAAAAATTTTATATCTTCTTGATTCAGCTTTGGTACTTCATATTTTTCTAGGAATCTGTCCATTTCCTCTGTGTTTTCCACCCTATATGAGTAAAGATTTTCAGAGTAGGGCCAGCAATTTAGCTCAGTGGTATAAGTGCCTGTGTGGGAAGTGCAAAGGCGTGAGTTCGACCTCTGGTACCGAAGCAAAACAAAACAAAAGAGATTTTTCAGAATAGGTATTCCTGATCTTCTGAATTTCCACAGGATCTATAGTAATTTCACCCCTTTGATTCCCTATTGCACAGTTTGAGTTTTTTCTTTCTTTTCCTTGATAAGGTTGACTAGGGGCTTATTAATTTTGTTTGTTCTTTCCAAGAACCTACTCTTTACTTCATTAATTCTCTGCATTGTTTTCTTAGTCTCAATTGTATTAATTTATGCTCTAATCTTTATAATTTTCTCCCTTCTATGAGCTTTGGGCTTGCCATGCGCTTCTTTTTCTAGAAGCTTGAGGTGCAGCATTAAGTTGTTTATTTGTGGTCATTCTGTTTGCCTGATGTGATAATTCAGTGTTACATATTTCCCTCTAAGGACCATTTTCATTATGTCCCACAGGTTTCAGTCTATTGTGTCTGCATTCTCATTGAGTTGTAGATATTATTTGATTTCTACTTTAATTTAAATTGTAACCCACTGGTTATTCAGGAGGGTGTTATTTAATTTCCATGTGTTTATGTAGATTTTAAATTACAACTTATGTAATTTAAATTGTAACCCACTGGATATTCAGGAGGGGGTTATTTAATTGCCATCTGTTTTGTAGTTTCTTTTGTCATTAATTTCCAATTTCAGTGCAGTATGGTCAGATAGTACGCATGGGATAATTTCAGTTCCTTTGCATTTATTTAAGCATGTTTCATGGGCTAATATATGGTCTATTTTAGAGAATATTCCATGTGTGACTGAGAAGAATGAGTATTCTGATATTGGGTGGAACACTCTAAACCTATGTCTTTTGTTCACAGGTTTGATTCAGTTCCGTTATTTCTTTGCTGACTTCTTGTCTATTTGATCTATCTCTTTGTGACAATGGAGTATTCAGGGCCCCTGTTACAATTGTGTTATTTTGTACTTGGTTTTTAATATCTATTAGTATTTGTGTTATATAGATTGGGGCTTCTGTATTTGGTGCATATATATGTATGATTGTAATCTCTTCCTCTTGAATTTTTCCCATAACAAGTATGTACTGACCTTCTTTATCTCTTTTCATCATTATTGGTTTGAAGTTCACATTTCTGCAAACAGAATAGCTACCTCTAATTTTGGGGGGATTCCTGTCACATGGAATACTGTTTTCCATCCTTTGATTTTCAGTCTCTGTGTTTCCTCTTAAGTCAGTCATTTTTTGTATACAGCATAGTGTTACATCATTTCTTTTTTTAAATTTTACTTTACAGAGAATAAAACAAAACAGGGAAGAATAATGCAGATCAGAACAGAACAATACAAGTAACACAGCACTTTACAGCAACACAACTAGATATCAACAGTAGCTACCTTAATATCTCTTCCTTTGAAATAATTGAGCGTAGCTTCACAAACAATATTATCAAACATAACAAAACAGAATAAAAGCATTCAAGAATGAAACTATTACAAGGCATTCTGCACCAAATAACAACAGAAAATGAACAATGGCTACTATAATACCTCATTTTCCATAAAAAATTGTTTATATTATTATACATACTAAAATCCAGTAAGACACAATATGATAGAACCAATGGTAATACAAGAACACCAACATGATAGGGCTTCAAAGCAAGAAGATATTAAATCAGTAATGGCTGCCATCATGTCTTGTTTTCTTCAAAGTAGCTATTCATACCATCACACATAATAAGATCAAAGAAAACAGAATAAAACCATTCCAACCAATGAATGAAAACATTACAAGTCTTCAAAGTAATATAATGGGGATCAATTATTACCATAGAATTATATGTTCTCTTACCTTTTCTTACACTAGGGAGCCTATGTGGTATTTATACATGAGTTTGATTTATTACACTTACCAGTATGATCTCAAGTTGCATCCATTTATTTATAAATATCTCAATGTGATCATTCTTTATAGCTAAGTAGTACTCCATTGTAGAAAATACCACAATTTTGTTTTATTCATTCCTCAATTGATGGGCACTTACCTTGTTTCCACAATCTGGCTATTACAAATTTTGCTGTTATAAACATGGGTGAACATATATCACTGTGGTATGATGTTTTCAGTTCTTCTGGGAATATGCCTAGGAGTGGAATAGCTGGGTGAAATGGGACTTCCAATCCCAGCTTTTTGAGGAATCTCCAGACTGACCTCCACAGTGGTTGCACCAGTCTACACTCCCACCAACAGTGCAGAAGAGTTGCTTTTTCCCCATAGCCTCTCCAGCATTTGTTGTTGGTAGTTTTGTTGATCCTGGCCATTCTTTCCGGAGTGAGATGGAATCTCAGTGTGGTTTTAATTTGCATTTCTCTAATGACCAATGATGATGAACATTTTTTCATGTATTTATTTGCCATTTGTATTTCTTCACCTGAGAACTGTTGTGTTCATCTTGGATACCCATTTTTGAGTTGGGTCTTTGAATTTCAGAGGTCTGATTTTTTTTAATTCTTTATAGGTTCTAGACAGAAGTCCTTTGTCTGAGGGACAGTTCACTAAGATTTTTTTCCAGTTTGTAGGTTGTCTTTTCACACTGCTGGAGATTTCTTTCGACATGCAGAAACTCTTTAATAAGACGTGATCCCAGTTATTGATTCTGGGAAGTATTTCTCTTGTGGTTTGGTTCTTGTTCATGAATTCTCTACCTACCCCTATGTCTTCAAGACTTTTACCTACTTTGTCTTGCAACAGATTTAGTGTTTCTGTTTTAATATTTAGATCTTTGATCCATTTGGATTTTAGTTTAGTACATGGTGATAGGCATGGGTCTAATTTTAGTTTTCAGCATATGGGTAGCCAGTTTTTCCAGCACCAGTTATTTAAGAGACTTTCGTTCTTCCAGTGAACATGCTTGGCCCCTTTATCAAAGATAAGGTGGTTGAGTGTGTTCATAGTTGTATCTTCTAGTCTATTCCACTGATCTTCAGGTTGGTTTTTATTCCAATACCATGTTGATTTTATTACATTAGCTTTGTAGTATAACTTCAAGTCAGGGATTGTGATGCCTCCTGCCTTGGCTTTGCTGCTTAGAATTGTCTGCCATTCTAGGTCTCTTCTGGTTCCAGACGAATTTTAGGAGTGATTTCTCTAGATCTATGAGGTATGTTAGTGGTATTTTCATTGGGATTGTATTGAATCTGTATAGCAGTTTTGGGAGAATGGCTATTTTCACAATATTTATTCTTCTCCATGAACAAAGGATGTCTTTCCATTTTCTGAGGTCCTCTTCAATTTCTTTTTTCAGGGTGTTATAATTTTCCCTGTATAGTTCTTTTACTTCTTTTGTTAGATTAATTGCTAAGTATTTCATTTTTTTGGATGCTAGTGTGAAGGGTGTGGCTTCTCTTATTTCTCTCTTGGTGATTTTGTTGTTAGTGTATAGGAATGATACTGATTTTTGAGTATTGACTTTTATCCAGCTACATTGCTGAATTTATCATATCAAGGAGTCTTTCAGTGGAATTTTGGGGGTCTTCTCTGTAGAGTATCATGTTGTCTGCAAAAATAATAGTTTAACTTCCTTCTTTCCTATCTTTACTGCCTTTATTTCTCTGTCTTGTCTAGTTGCTCTGACTAGTATTTCCAGTACTATGATGAATAGGAGCAGTTATAAGGGACATCCTTGTCTTGGGCCTGATTTTTTTTTTATTTAAAGAGGAAAAAAAATGCAAACGGTAGAAATAATAAAGAATTTCAAAAAAAGAGAAACAGGAAGAAATCATAAGTTGATAAATTACATATTGTCCTCTTAGAAATAGTTGTTCAGATTACAAAAGTAAAGCACACAAAGTGGACATTGAAACAGTGAGACTCAAAACAGTTCTGTTCAACTTTCCAACAAAAACTCAGTAATGTGATTATCAATCCTACACACTTAAACATACATGCAGTTATATCCTTAAAGTACTTTCTTTTCCTCTCTTTTTTACAATAGCACTTAGACATTTTGGGTTTTATTGCTCCTACAGTTCCCATTACTTTTTATACTAGAGACACAATGTGATATTTATAAATATGATTATTTATTTCACTTATGAGAATAGTCTCAAGCTGCCTCCATTTGCCTGTGAAGGCCTCAAGGTCATCCTATGTTATAGCTGAGTAATATTCCATTATAGAAAAATACCACATCTTTTTTATCCACTCTGCAGTTGATGGGCATTTTGGTTGTTTCCAAGATTTAGCTATTACAAATTGTGCTGCTATGAACATGAGGGGACATATATGACTGTGATATGACCTTTTCAGGTTTTCTTGGAAAATACCCAGGAAAGGAATAGCTGGGTTGAATGGAACTTCCAATCCTAGTCTTCTGAGAAATCTCCATACTGATTTCCATAGTGGCTGCACCAGTCTGCACTCCCACCAACAGTGGAGCAGTGTTCTTTTTCCCCCTCAGCCTCGCCAAGATTTGTTACCAGTTGTTTGCTTGATGGCAGCTATTCTTTCTGGAGTGAGATGAAATCTCAGTGCTGTTTTAGTTTGCATTTCTTGAATGACCTGTGATGATGAAGATTTCTTTATCCATTTATTTGCCATTTGTATAGCTTCATCTGAGAAATGTGTGTTCATGTCAGATGCCCATTTTTGGAGAGGGTCTTTGAATTTGTTGGGCTTGATGTTTTTCAATTCTTTATAGGTTCTGGATATAAGTCCTTTGATGGGTTGCTGGCTGAAATTCTTTCCCATTCTATGGGTTTTCTTTTCACTCTGTTGATGATTTCTTTTGAAGTGCAGAAACTTTTCAATAATACAAGATCCCAGTTGTTGATTGTTTGAAGTGTTTCCCATGCAGTTTGTGTTGTGTTCATGAATTCTCTGCCTACCCCTATGTTTCCAAAACTCCCACCTGCCTTCTCTTCCAGTAGATTTAGCGTTTCTGTTTTACTATTCAGATCTTTGATCCATTTAGACTTTAGTTGTGTGCATGGTGATAGGCTTGGATCTTGTTTCAGTCTTCAGCATGTGGAGAGCCAATTTTTCCAGCACCATTTGGTAAAGAGGCTATCCTTCTTCCAGTGAACATGTTTAGCTCCTTTGTCAAATATCAGGTGCTGAGTGTCTTTGTAGTTGTGCTTGCATCTTCTAATCTGTTGCATTGATCCTCAGGTCTGATTCTTTGCCAGTACCAGGCTGATTTTTTCACTGTAGCTTTGTAGTATAGATTCAAGTCAGGGATTGAGATGCCTCCTGCCTGGTCTTTGTTGCCCAGAATTGCCTTTGCTATTCTAGGTTTCTTCTGTTTCCAAATGAATTTTAGGAGTTTTTTCTCTAAGTCGGTGAAGTATGTCAGTGGTATTTTGATTGGGATTGTGTTAAATCTCTACAACAGTTTTGTGAGTATGGCCATTTTCACAGTGTTGGTTCTTCCTAGCCAAGAGCAAGGATTATCCTTCAATTTTCTAATATCCTCTTCAATCTCCTTTTTAGAGTAGTATAGTTTTCATCCTATAGGTGTTTTACATTCTTAGGTTGATTCCTAAGTATTTCATTTTTTTAGATGCTATTTTGAAGGGTGATATTTTCATGATTTCTCTCTCAGTGAGTTTTTTTGTTTGTGTACAGGAATGTTATTGATTTTTGAGCATTGACTTTGTATCTAGCTACACTGCTGAATTTGTTTATTGCCTCTAATTGTCCTTTAATGGAGTTTTTTGGGTCTTCTAAGTAGAGTATCATGTCATCTGCAAATAGCGATAATTTAACTTCTTCCTTTCCTATCTTTATTCCTTTTATTTCTCCCTGTTGTCTGATTGCCCTGGCTAGTGTTTCCAGCACTATATTGAATAGGAGTGGTAAGAGTCGACATCCTTGTCTTGTTCCTGATTTTAAAGTGATGGTCCATTTAGTATCATGTTAGCTGTTGGTTTGTCATAGATGGCCTTTATAAAGTTGAGGTAGACACTGTGTATTCCGAGTTTCTGCAGGGTTTTTATCATGAACATGTGTTGGACTTTATCAAAAGCTTTTTCTGTGTCTGTTGAGAGGATCATGTGATTTTTGTTTTTGGCTCTGTTGATGTGGGTGGTATATTACACTTACTGATTTGCTTATTTTGAACCATCCCTGCATTCCTGGAATGAATCCCACTTGATCATGATGTATCATCTTCTTAATGATTTGCTGCATTCTATTTGCCAGTATTTTATGGAGAAACTTTGCATCAATGTTCCTTAGTGAAATAGGTCTACAGTTCTCCTTTGTGTTTGGGTCTGTCTCTGGTTTTGGTATCAGAGTGATACTTGCCTCCAAGAATGAGTTAGGGAGGACTGCTTCACTTTCAATTTCACTGAAGAGTTTAAGTAGTGTTGGTGTTAAATCTTCTTTAAATTTCTTATATAGAATTCAGCCGTGAATCCATCAGGACCTGGGCTTTTCTTTGTTGGTAAGATTTTAATCATGTTTTCAGTTTTAGTAGCTGATATTGGGTTATTCAAAATTGATATATCTTCTTGGTTGAGCTTTGGTAATTCATATGTTCATAGAAATCTGTCCATTTCCTCTGTGTTTTCCATTCTATGTGAATAGAGACTTTCAAAGTAGGTGTTCATGATCTTTTGAATTTCCATTGGATCTGTAGTAATTTCCTTCTTTTCAGTCCTTATTGCATGGATTTGAGCTTTTTTCCTTTTTCTTGATAAGGTTGGCTAGAGGTTTATCAATTTTGTTTATTCTCTCAAAAACCAGATTTTTGATTCATTATTTGGTTTTTTTTTTAGTTTCAATTGCATTAATTTCTGCTCTAATCTTTGCAATTTTCTCTCTTCTATGAGCTTTTTGGGTTTAACTCACTCTTCTTTTTCTAGAAGCTTGAGATGAAGCATTGGGTTGTTTATTTGTGCTCATTCTGTTTTCTTGATATGACAGTTTATGGCTATATATTCCCCTCTTAAAGCCACTTTCATTGCATCCCCCGATTGTAGTATGTTGTTTCTGCATTTCCGTTGAATTGTAGGTATTGCTTTGTTTCTTCTTTAATTTCATCTGTAGCCCACTGGTTGTTCAGAAGGTTATTTAATTTCCATGTATTTATGCAGGTTTTGCAATTTCTTTTGCCATTAATTTCCAATTTAAGTGTGCTATGGTCAGATATTACACATGGGGATAATTTTAGTACCTTTGTATTTACCTAAGAATATTTACATCAGAATGTATTCTGATGTGGATGGGTGGAACACTCTGTAAACAGCCACTAAGTCCAGTTGCTCATAGTTCTATTATTGCTTTATGACATTTTGTCTAGTTGATCTATCTCTTTGTGACAGTGGAGTATTAAGTTCCCCTGTTATAGCTGTGTTCTTTTGTATTTGCTTTTTCGTGTCCATTAGTATTTGTGTTGCAGAGTTGGGTGCTCCAGTATTTGGCGCATATATATTTATAATTGTTAGTTCTTCCTCTTGAATTTTTCCACCAACAATTATGTAGTGGCCTTCTTTATCTCTTTTAAAGTAGCCACCCCTGGTTTTTCTGTGTTCCTGTTGCATGGAATACTGTTTTCCATCCTTTGACTTTTAACTATGAGTTTGCGTTTGGATCAGATATGTTTCTTCTATACAGCATATTGTGGGATCCTGTTTATTGAACCACTCTGTCAACCTGTTTCTTTTTGATAGGTGAATTCAGGCCATATATATTGATGGATATAACTCATTTGAAGGACAGGCAAAAAGGAGTTGTTGTGAATGTCATATTCATGTTTGGTAAAAACAGTGTTGATAAGATGTAGATTTACTGCCAACTCTTAGACAGTACAACAATGTTGAGTTGTATACTTGTACCTTTTGTGCTCATGAGTTTAACTTCCCAGATAAAGCTAAAAACTAAAATTTAGAACAGTGTTTTGAAAATGTCAAAATAATTTACTGCTTGCCATGTACCAGCACCTGGCAGATGTGACACTGAAAACATGAAATTTCACAATAGTTGAGAGTAAACAGAACAGTGGTACCACTTGGGCTATTTGATTTTGAGTATTGCCAATTAATAACCACCTCCAGAACAATCCATAACAATCAAGGCCATGCTTCTGATCATCACGACGATGCCATTTAACAGGAAAAACACAACCCCAATCTTCTGCTCAGATTTTATAGGTCCTTTACCAACTTGATACAGAAGGAAGATGGAAGAATAAAAGTCTATACAGCCACAGATACAGCAGTAAAACCAAAGATACGCATAATATTTGGGACGTTGATAGTAAGCAAGTTGGAAAATGCCAGGATAGCCTCTGTAATGAGTGTACTGTTACTGACTGAAATCTTTTGCTGCACATAACAAGTGCATTATAGAACTTGGGAATGAGAAAATAATTGATAATACTTTCAGGGTGATGGCCACTAACACAGACAAATGAACAATTGGAAGAATAATGTCAGTTCCTGTGACAAGAGTATGTGTGAAGCAATTCTGACTCATGTTTATAAAAAGTCAAGTATTCAAGGAGGGAAGCAAGCAGGTACATGAGAAACATAAAAAAAGTGAAATCTTGGACACCGTCATCATTCCCCTATGGCTGTAGCCTTTCAGCTTTTCATAGGTGGGTGAATGGCCGACGAGAAACACATGAAAACTTCACAGTTGTTACAATGGTTTGTCAGTTGAAGATAAAATAGCATGGTCTTATGGTTTTTGTCTAGATGTTCATCAAACAGTTGTTACAGTTATGGGGGCAGGTTTTTCAGAGATAGCTGAGTCCAGAGTTTATTGATTCATATTACAAAGCTGGGGTTAAGGGTATGAGTGGTACACCTACCCTAGAGTGGGTGGCCTGCACACAATGTAAGGGAAAGAAAGAGGCGCGCTCTCTCTCCTCTCTCCTCCTCTCTCCTCTCCTCTTTCCTTTCTATTTTCTCTCCCTCTCTCCTCTCTCCTCTGTCTCCTCTCTTCTGTCTCTCTCATCCCCTGGATGAGTCTGTTTCATAGTTCTTTCTTTTCCAGTTGCGATTCAAATGGAAAGTTCTTGTTTTCAGGATCTACATCTGCATAATAGCTTCTCAGAGCAGCTTGTTTGGTGAGGTAAGAGTAGTTAAAGTCACTGCCTGAGTTGTGGCTATTGCTGACCACATCTGGGGAAGTACTGAACCTTCCCATTTCAGTCTTCCCCATGCTGAGCATCAGTCAGAGAGCTTGCAGCACTGAACTCTTTTTGTCTTTGATGATGCATCTGCCCTCAGGCTGCCTCAGTTGTCCCTGCTCCTTCCTATATCTGCAAACTCACACAAACGTCTAGAAATTTGTCAGTCTGACAAAAAATTGTAATGAACAAAAATTTTAAAAATTCACCAACAGGCAGATAAAATTCATTATAACTATAAAAGGAGATGGTAAAATTGCCATCCCAAACCTCCAGCATCTGCACTGTGGAGTGAAAGGTGCAAGCCAGCAGTAATGCCATTGCTGCTTGTGGGAGTGCTGGATGCCAAGCGTGGTGCAGAAGCTGAGCTCCATGAGGGTGTGAAGTGGTTCTTTGTCTTTGTGCTTTTAAAAATTGGGTTGCAGATTAGGAAGAGTTAATTAATTAAATCTGCTTGTCTTTCTTTTTCTTTTTCTTTTTTTTTTTTTGTCTTTTTGAGACAAGGTCTTGCTATGCAGCTCAGGCTGGCCTTTGGTTCACTTTGTAGCCCAGGCTGGTCTTGAACTTGCAATGATCCTCCTACTTCATCTTCCTGAGTGCTAGGATTACAGGAGTGTGCCACCACACACTCCAGCATTTTTTAAATCTTTCTTTTAATAGGCAAAACCTATTGTTCCATTTCATTTCAACTAATATACTTTTTAAAATTTAGTTAAAAATTTTTTTGGTACTGGGGATCAAACTCAAGACTTTGCATTTGCCAAGCAGGCAGTTACGCCACTGAGATTAACACCTGGACCCTAACTAATATACTTTAGTCAGAGATTTCTTGAGTATGTATTACCCAAGTTTATCTCCTTATGTGCTTTCCTCTCTCAGATACACTATCTATCTACATTATGCTCAGATGGATAAGTGAAATTATCCAGAGGCCTGGATCAAGTCAGCTTTAAAGTCTCATCTAGAATACTTTCAAACCCATCAGGAATGACACAAAACATTTAAATTCTGGAGAGCTATAATGTTATGTGAACAGAGAAGTAACAACAGACACACCAGCTATGTTGTAACCAAAATAGTTTACTACTTTTTAAACATATAGACATGGAAAGGAAAAATAAATATAAATTGTAGGATTCTTTCCCCAAAAAAACACCTCAAGTAATAGTTAAGTCTTTAAGTTTGAAATTCTATAAAAAAAATTTTTTTTGAGGTGGTAGATCATTGTATGTCATATGCTTTCATTACTTATCATTTATGTGTCTTTTAAAAATGGTGCAACTGGCAATACTTAAGATTCTGTGAGGTACTGCTGCAACTGTGATTGTATTCCTACCCCAGAAGGGTTTTGTTGCAGGCAAGATTCCTAGGATTTCATTTGAGAAGGAAAGAAATGTATTTCATGAGGCAAAAACACCAATTTTTCAAACTGAGGTAACATTGCTATAAGTTTTCTAAAATTACTTAATCTCTGTCCTTTACAGTCTATATTATTTTCCTAGGGTTGGTGTAATTTCCATCTTACATAACAGGGCTTGAAATGGGGAACTTACTGCCAGGGTAGCATGTAGGATAGGTTTCAAAATAAACTTTCATTACATGTGTTGCTATTGGGGTCCAATTCCTTTATGAAATATTTAAATTAATACTGTTCTTAATACTCTCCTTCACCAAATCAAAAACCAAGAAATTTAGCTGTTAAAAATAGATAGTTTTGGGGGCTGGGTGAATGGCTCAGTGATAGACATCCTGCTTGAGACATGGCTAGGATTCTGGTTTTTTCTTTCAGCATCTTGCAGTAAAAAGAGTCCTCATATTTTAACATTAATTTTACAATAATCCTAAAGTTCTACACAGTTATATGGTGGCAGCGGGCATAAAAAGTATATGGGTACTATTTTAAGATCTACCTTAAAAATTAATTAAAATTTTAAACTAGTTTAAATTTATACTCTTAATCCCAAAACCTCACAGATCACAGGCATTGGTCTGTGAAGTAAGTGAATGGTTGTGTCAGCCAGGAGCTTCTGCTTTGCAGTACTAGTAACTCTGCTGATATCTATGAAGAAAGGAAAAGTGTTGCTGCTTTGATAAGGCCGCTTTCTTTCCCATGTAGTATAAGTATTACTGTCCAGGCATCTCTTAAACTCAAGATCTTTCCTTTGGTAAAAATGTTAAGTTTTAACAATATTGGATTTTGTTTTGTCGAGAGGTGGTATTTGTCCATCTTGTATAAACGAGGCGCTAAGATGGTCATAGTCCCTATCTCTCTCTTTTAAGAGAGGATGACATTAGACGGTCCAATCCCAGTGAAATTACCATCACTGGAAGATCTTCTCATTGCCACTCTGTGCAAGCCTCCATTTTCACACAATCTTGACATGGCCTAGGAAAGTTCATCAAACAGAATACAGGTAAAAATTTTTTAAAAGACAGAAACCCTAAAGAAAAAAAATCCTATCATTGATAGTCAGTCATACTGCAGAGTTATCTATAGATACTTCATGGTCACTGATGCTTTGGCTGTCTGAGACCTGCACTGCCAGGTTATGATGATGCTACTTTCTGCCAATTCACTAACATTCTTTAAAGATGATTCAATGACCAAGAAAGGGAAAGTTTGTTCAGTTACAATCTTTACAAATGGAGTTTCCAAAGGTGACAAAGGTTTTGTGATATAATAGGCTCCTAACACCATTTATTATCGTGTAACTGTTTACTAAAAATGATAAACCTACATATGTGCAAAAACAATCAGTAAACACTGACCCAGTTATTCCAGTGCTATCTGATCATTATTAGTTATTACAAACTCTAAGGTACTTCCTTGGAAGGTGGTATGAATTTAATGTATAGCAGGAGAGGTCTGTAGCACCAACAGATGCTCCTTCAAATACACATGAGTTACAGGAGAAAAGCACATATTCCAAAATGTAATAAGTCCTCAGTTTAAGAATGAGTTCTGTTCTGGGAGAACATTCCTGAGTCAGATTTATTGTAAGATTTATTTATTTATTTATTTATTTATTTAAAACATTAATAAAAGGAAGGCCCATTAATACTCTGTGAAAATTTGCAACTCAAATGTTTGTAAGTTGGGGACTTACTGTGCTACCAAGGCACTATACAAAGTGCCATTTGAATACATGCATCCATTTGAGGTATGTTATTTTGGTGTATGATCACCAAAAGTCATAAACCATGTACATTATTTTGCCTATGCAAGCTGCCACTTCCCTTTAAAACTCATGTACTTCCAAGTTCCAGTATTTGAAACACATGCACATCGCATATCCTAAATATAGGACTCTCATGTTAGCCACTAAGGATCTCATGTTAGCCCTGTCTACTGAATCCTTGGGTTTGAACGAGGACAGCTGAATTCTGATATGAGTTTGGAAACTGAGTAAAAGATAAGCACAAACAATTGAGCTGTATTGTATACATGATAAGGAAAACAAGCCCAAATAGATAATCATGTGTGGCTATGGAGAAAGGTAGAGAGGTTCAAAAGGAAAACCATTTTGATCAGATTAATTTTGATTGAAGTATTCTGAATTATAATCAAAGAAGATATAACTACTTTTAAATAATACTGTGGATCTCTATATGAACCATAAAAGAACTGAAAAATATGACTGACATTAAAGGTTAAGTAAACTATTGAAAGTGTTAATTTAAACACTTTCCATTTTTCTTAACACTACTTTATATGATACAGTCACAGATGCTGGCATTAGTGTCTCACAGAACATCCTACTTCGTGAAGGCACAGCGTTACCTCTAGTTTCTGTGCTCTTTCTTTGGTGAGAGGTGTAGACACAAAATACATGTTGCTGTGATCTGCTAAAGAGCGAAGATCAAAGTAGTATTTGGCATAAACACTGGCAGATATATTAACATTAAATTCAAGCAGACACAAGTAATGCCTTTCCAATTGATTTCTGTGGAGGAAGAACACCAAAAAATGAACATCAGAGAATTTTAGCCAAGTGGACTATCTTCAAAATGTCATTTTGAGCTTCTAGGACTGCTGTAAATTCTGAGATGTAGGGAGGCAACTTAACTGGGAAAAAACCCCACTCATGTGCCAACAAGCTATTTTGAATCCTTCTGTATCCCAGCACTTTTGCATTTGGGTGGACCAGAAAAATTATGGCCTACTCATTCCCTGCTGCTTCTGGCTCATGGTTCTTTCTTCAGAGTCCATCAGTGAATCTGTGTGACTCAAGCTTCACACAGATTGATTTCTACAGTGAGCAGACAAAAAAAAATGAATGCATGCTGATGTTAGCTCTCAAAAGCTTGCAGACATCTTCAGGGGGAAGTAAGGGGCACCAAGGAAAGATGCACCACTCTGCTCTCTGAGGGGGCAAACTCTTCAAGCAAGCATTCATCATAAATTTGCATGGAAGGAAACAAAAACTTAGCCATATGAGTAAGGAAATCCTTTCCCCATCTCAGCATATGAGACTATGTCAAAGAGCACCTTCTTACTGGGGTGACAAATTGTTACCATGACAGTATACTCATTTAAACTTTGGAAGACAGAAAGGTCAAAGACAGGAGTCTTATTTCACTAAATCCCCTTTAGGACAAGAACCCTTGCAGAACCCTGGACTCTCACACTCCTATTTCTGTGCTGGGAAAATCCAAGATGATCAGTATCTGCTGCCCCTCACCAGAAGAGAATGTACATGTGTGGGCACACACACATGTGCACATGCACAAGCACACACACATGCATATGCACACACACAAGGGTGAGTTCAGTGCAGTGGAAAGGAAAATGACTGGGAGCACCCCTGTGCTATGTGACTATGCAGTTGCCTTTGCAGATTCCAAACACATAAAATCAGAGCCCATCAGACCGATTTCTACACACACACAACACTCCTAATCAGGGATAGGCAGGCATAGGAGTCTGGAATACTTTTTGTTGTGAAGAGCAGCTAAAACCAAGGTACAACTTGTGACTCAGACTGAATCTATTAGCCTCAGGGATATAACAGTGATCAAACATTGATTTCAAAAGGCAGACACAGTAGCCCTTAAAGAAGGGGATGGAGTTGGAAGCTGTCAAAAAAGCCATAAAGATACACACTGTAATATGTTGTTTTGCTGGTACGGTTGTAAAACACTTGGCTGAAACCACCAGAAAAAATTATAATTTTGAAGCATATCATTACAATAGCAATCCATTGAAACAAATTAATGATGGAAAATATGAATTTTTATACTGTAGATGAACAGAGTACAGTAGTTTCAAGCTCATTTCTATTTTGTATATAATGTAATATTTAAAGATATTTCTTAAAGTGCACGCCTTAAGGGAACAAGTGAACTGGAGCATGGTTAGGAAATTCACCAAAACTTTGTAAACTCACATGTCTTTGAGTTCAAGGTTCTTGAGGATCCGGCAGAAGTCTATATTCCACACAGCCTTATCATGCCAAACCTTGCAGGCAAGGAGAATGGCTCCCAAGACAATCCTTCTCCAGTTGGTAGGACAGAGGTTAATCTTAGCATATGACAAAACTCTTTCTAAGTAAACCTGCAAAGAGTAGAGCACCGTTCTTTCATTTTAGTTCTGTTTAAGTGCTGTGCTAAGGACTCTTGTAAATGATAAGTTTATTCTGTGACCAGAAAGGGAAGTGCGACTGAGAGATTGTGCTCAGCTAAAGCAAGATGTCAGGTCACAGTTGTAAATCGGACACCTCTGCTGCCCATGTAAATTTCCTATACAATTTTGGTGATAGGAATGACTGGACATCGCAGCAAAAGTCATCCAGCAGGTAGCATTGTTATCACCTTCACTTTCATGAAGGGTACTGGTGTAAGTTTGTTCAGTAAATACCAAGTGCCACCAACATACAATGTAACATACAGGTGGTAGTTATAGAATGGTTTTAGACATGTCATGGTCAAATGTGATACCTAACTCACAGTAAACACATTGCATCTTTTCACAGTATTGAGCCTTTTATGGCACTAACTGGTGGACAAAAGCACTTTCCCATGGCTGATGAGCAGAAGAGCACGACAGGTGCAAGATTTACAGCTCTAAAAATGTCCTCAAACTCAGTGCTTTTATAATGTTGCCCCAAGTGAAACAGTGTGGTCATTCTTAGATCCCTTTTTCACATTTCCACTATTCATGAATATCAATTCTCCCTCCTACATAATTAGCAACTTAGTCAGTGTTACTGGTTTTATGATGAGAACAACAGCTGCCAGTCTGTATCCCTGGGACCCCTAAACTTCCATGCAGTTCATGAGACAACCTCATGTACTTTTTACATATATCAAACGTCTATTTTACAAAGAACTAGCTCTCTTGCCATTTACTGCTCTTTACAATATTTATACACCTGAAAACTATCCCATGATATTTTCACTACATCATGAGCTCACAAACAGTAAGAACTTTGCTCTATCTCCTTTTTCTTCCCTAGCATAAGTTAAGTATCCAATGAGTGTCAATGCAACTTCTTGGCTTCATTTATCACTCTGACCACACCATCTCTCGCCTTGATTTCTCTTTCCCCCTTTCTCCTATTGCTCTAAGTACTCCTTTGGAAACTTTTCCTTTAAATGCAGAGGACTGCTGCCCACTTTTTAATGAATTCATTCTGTATATTTGAACAGCCACACTTCTTTACTTCTTAGTCACATTTCCATTCCTGTCCCCATACATCCAAATGATAAGAAGATATGCCCCTGTTATTTCAAGTATCATCAAGCTTACCTTGTTTACATGGACACTTCCACTTCCAACCCAGCTCTGCTTGCTGTGCTGTCTATCTCTATAAATGGAAATGTCCCTGAGGGGTTTCTATTCAAACACAAGGCATGAGCCTCCTCTCCAAAGTCTTGACTAAATGCCTTTGGAGCAGCTGCTGTCTTAAGTGCTTTTTCTCTTCAGGCCATGTATATGACTTTCCACTATGTATTTGGTAGAGGAAGAACTAGAATAATCTCAACCATTTTACCCCTATTATAAATGATAAAATCCCACTTTCTGAATTCTGTATGAATAACACAAATGTGAGGGCACAGCTACAGTTTATCATGATAACAAAGCTTTTTAAAGAACTACTGGTACTGTCATCCAGGGCAACATCATGAAGAGCCACAAGCTGTCAACAGGGAAGGGTTGACACCCATAACCCAAAGAATAGAGAACTGAAGGCAGTGAATTGCCTGAAACAGTCTGGGACCTGTTTTGATCTACATAGAATCAGTGTCTGTGTCTCATATGGTCTTGTTATTGCTCTCCTTCCCACTCCACAGCATGTGAAGTGTTCACAGTGTCAACTGTGGGTGTCCTGATGTGTGTGGGGAAAACTCTCCATCTTCCTTTATTGCAATTGTTTTGTGATGAGAAAAGTAAAGACACTATTTTAAATGATAATGTTTAGGGGGACCCAAGTATGTTTACTTTTCTTTGATAGGCTTTGTTATAGTTTGTGTCTAGATGTCCCCCAAAGTCTCATGCATTCATAGGACGTTTTAGAGCAGGGTGAATCTAGATTGTGCAATGCTGGGATTAGGGGTGTGATTGCTGGGTGAGATTATTGATTTGATTGGCATTGCCCTAATTCCAGTAGACTGAACAATATAAGGAACAGAAAGAAGTTTGACTCTCCGTATTTCTCTTGTTACTTTTGCTATCTTCCACTTACATGGCCTATTGCCCTTATGCTATGTGCCACTTTGCCTTGGAGCCAGAATATTATGGACTAAAGATCTACAAATTGTGAGCTAAATGAACTTTTCCCTTTTTTACTTTGGGTGCCCTGTATTTTGTCTCAGCAGTGAGAGAGAAGTAACAAAGTCAGACTGCTCTTAATAAAGTTCTCATGATAATTTAAGGAATCTAACTTGAAAAAATGACTTTTCATGTGTACAAAGACCATTTTCTATGCATGTTTGATAAATAAGAAACATCTTACCAAAGTCATTATTGCACATTCAGTTTGTAGCCATGCAGCATTAAAAATAATAGCAACAAATCTGTAAATACATTCATGTTCAGGGTCATGCTCAAAGCATGCCTCTGGAAGCGTCTTGTTCTGAAAAGAGAAATGATGCAATGCAAGTATCAACTGAAGAAAGCTTTTAAGTATTCTTAGGACAGCAGTCTTCACCTTATGTTTACACGTTCCTTCAAATCATTTCAATTGGGTTGTATGTCTTTTAATACTTGACTAGAAACACTGGGATCTTTTACTTTGCACAATGATGCTTTGGTCAGTGATGGTCACATATACAACAGCAACCCTATGATGACCACATAGTGCACCACAGCCATCTTTGTTGTGTAAGTACACTCTGAGGTTTGCACAAGGTTGGAATCACTTAGCAATACATCTATCAGAATGTACTGCATTGGTAAGAAGAATAGAAGTGTGCCAGCTGAGAAAATCAGTATTTCTTTCTACTGTGATTAACAGCCTTCTCAAATTCATTTATCGCCTGAAAGTCTTTTAGATTGTATTTTGTATTTCTCTGTAGTAAAGTCTAAAAAATGTAATTATTGTCCTGCAATCACAGCATCTGCTGCAAGTCAGCAGCCACATGACTGTTGAGCACTGAAAAGTGCTAATATGCCTGAGGAACTGACTTTAAATTTTATATCATTTCAACCTAACTCTTTTTTCAGAGATTTCACTTATGAAGTAATGTTTATATCAGATGCTACTGACAATTATTTTTGAAAACCTACATTTTCTGATGTTTGAGTAGTACATTTATTCACTTTAGTTCAGTAATAGAGCTGCAAGCCACTTTTCCCTGTATCGTAACCCTAAAGAACACTCCTTTTCTAAGAAGATGTCATACAACATGAGGTTGGAGAGGACATGATTTAAATTCAAATAGAAGTGTGTGATTTATTTCTGGCTATTAATATCAAAAGAAAAAGCATAAAAGAAACAATTAGGTAAAAAATTGCAATGTTGCAAAACTGACACTTACTGTGAGTGGATGCAGTCTCTCATCAAAAATATGCAGGGATGTATTTGCATCTCTGCAAAGAAAAGTGCATCCGTCATTTATATCTCAGTTAAGTAACTGCTAAGGGTAGGGGACTATGGAGAAAGAGGCCTAACCTTCAACACATCAAACAGCTTTACAAATTCTTCTCCTGGATTTCAGCCTTAAGACATCTCTTTCTTCATTGCATCAAAGTCCTGTGAGGACTTTTCTAAGATAACCAGGCTAAATTGGCTATAAGTAATGATGCTCCCTAACAGGCATTGCTAGTAAACCAGCAGTGGTAGATAATCAAATCTAGAAGTGTAGTAAATGTGAATGAGATTTAGATCTCAAAATTTTTCTTCTTTTCAGTCCTCTATATTTTCATTATGTATTTTTGTTTCTGTTGAGTTTAAAAATTTAGCAGCTTTTGTATATGAGACCAGTATTGTCATGAAAGTAATTGACTGTGCTCCTATAAAGCAGTGGTCTGTGGACCTCTGGAGATTCCTCAGTCTCTTTTACAGGAGGCTCATGAGGTCAAACTGTTCTTAAAAACACGAAGACATTACTTATTTTTTGACTGTTGGACACTTGTAATGCTTGTATAAAGGCAAAAGTAAAACTTCTGATTTCACAGTGTGAATGAATCCTGTGGTACCAAATTACACCAGCTGTCATTCTGTTTTTCACAGTCCCTTGCAGTTTTGTTTCAAAGCCTTTTATGATTGTCCTTGGTGAAATAGCTAAGACTAATGTTGATAAATCTTGGGCCATCTTTTTAGTATGATGAATAAATGAAAAGTTCACATAAAGCATTTCTGGTACTGAAGTATGTTCTCAGAACATCACTTCTGATTTAGTTGTGAGCTTAACAGTCTTCTTATCATAGAACATTACTTTTACATGAAACTATAAATATAAAAAGTGAACATAGTGGGCCTACAAGGAAAGTGAAGAAATGGTTGTTGCCAATGCTAAAGTTCAAACAGCGAGTCTAAAACATCGAGATTTTTGGAAAATGTGTACTTTTATTTCTACATGTGACAGCCTCTCAGTACCTGGAAGACTTTTTGCTAAGACTGGTGTTGATATTAACAAAAGTGTTTTGGGTGTTGTAAAGAAATCTGAACTGTTAATTTCAAAGCTTACTGATGCATATTATAAACCATGTAGTGATAAAAGAATTCTTCACTGTGAACAATTATTCACTGTGACACACCAATAAGTATTATTGTAGCAATTTCAGAGACAATGTTGAATTCCATTATACCTAACTTAAGAAACAGATGGTTGCCCTGTTTAATGTAAAGTAAAAGACTATCCATAATTATCTGAAAGTTTGAAAAACACACTTATATCCAAATATATACAACTATGCGATTACTTTTTCTTATTGTTTCTTCAAAAGGAACTTGGTTCAAGATGAACCAAGAAAAAGGTGAACCTAATTGTGTTCTATTCAGCCAAATGAGGGCATGTACATTAGTGTAAAAAGAGATACATTTTTCACCCAATGTATCATGGGAAGAAAAATGTAAAAGAGTTATAAAAGATAGTCATTTTAATATGTATATTAACAAGGTGGTTTTAACTGGAGTGATCTTGTCCACCAGTAGACATTGTTGGTTATCACAGCATGAGGGAGAAAACTACTGGCATCTACTAGACAGAGGACAGCAATCCTGCTCAACATCCTACACTACATAGGACAGCCCCCACAACAAACAGTACCTGGCTTAAAATGTCAGTAGATCCATGGTCAAGAAATGCTGTTAACACTTCTCCCCCTGCACACACGTGTGTACACAAACACCTATGTATTTAGCTCTCGGTTTTAATTTCTAAAACAGGACACATCAGTATAATCCATGGAAGCCCTTTGTGATCTTAAAGAGAATATTTTTCAACAGACCTAATTACAATAACAAGAAACCCAAAATGACTTGCTTCCATCTATTACTAAAAGCACAGTACAACTTCTGATGTTTGCAGCCAGGACCTAAAAATATGTAGGTATTCTGTACATTAAGTGGAAGTATAAGGCAGGTTTTTAAGAGCTCACCTGTATTTTATGTGGTAATATATTGCTAACGTCATACTGTGGAAGGAAAAAAATACATGTAATAATCAAGTTCATTGGTGAAATTAAAGACAAATTTTCAAGGGGGAACTTCTCATAGACTTGTCTTCCAATTTCAGAGCAGTACAATATGGGCACATCCCCCTGTTTCATGTAATTCACTTTTAGCAGACAGATACCAAATGTTATGCAATGTGGTATCAGAACATCTTTCTCTTCATTATATATTATTGCATATTTCCCTGTCATTTGGGTTTCTACCCATAAAACATCTTTCCCTGGGGAAATTCTGTTTATCTGCCCATATACTTAAAACTAAACCACATAATATTTTTTTAAAAGTTGGAAGTCCATGCCTGTATTTCAGTTGACTGACTTCATTATTCACCTGCCCATCGTTTTGCATTATTTCTCTAAAAGTAAATTATAAGAGTGCTGTATAGCAAATAGAAAATCATTCCTCCAATGGAAGAAAATTTCATAGTAAATATAAATGGCCACCAAACTGATAATACTTCTTTTCATCTTGAAATAATCAGTGATAGTAATGCAGCCTACATCTATATAGTATAATATGCATCGCAAATATTTCCAAATTAGCTTAAATAAAGTATTAATCATCAGACACAACCCTTCAGATGATATGTTTCTGTATTGCAACATTATGCATAGGAGCTGTATAGTAGGGTACAAAGGGATTCCCTTGAGTGAGTTATATGCTTTGACTTACTTCATTATCTAAAATGAAGCTTAACATCATCAAGGGAAGGCAAAGCTGAATTTTAAAAGAAGTCCAGAAAGTGTTTTAAAACTTAAACAGTCTCACATCCTATGCATCAAAGACACACATATTTTGAAACATAGTTTATCTCCAAATTGAGTTTAATCACAGAGTGACCATCATACACTGAAAAGGTTCACCAAAATTTACTTGAAATTTCATCCAACAGCCAACTGTTACAGATAAGGTAACCAAAGCTTGCCCCAAATCCCACTAAACAGTGAGAAGCAGTTCTCCTATACAGTATTCTCTTCATCAGTAGGTCCCAAACTTTCCTTCGCACTGGACTCACCCAACGAGCTTTACAGTGATCCTTAATTCCAACTTGAGACATTCTGATGAAGTGCACAGGGTACAATTTGGTAGAGTGTTTGAAAAGTGCCCCCAGGTGATTCCACTATGCAATAATGTTTGTGAATGACTTAACTGTTAAATGTCACAATCATTGGGCATGCATTGTGTACATTATTACGTCAGCTTCATCCTTATGAGTACTCATGAATCAAAGGGAAGATGAAAGTGGGAAAAATGCATGTGTTTCCAAACATATATTTTGATAAAGTTGCATAAGTGATTCTAACAGAGTTTATACATTTTATTAAGAACAGTAGGGTTGAGCTTAGTGGCACAGTGACTGCCTAGCAAGCATAACATCTGAGTTTGATTCCCAGTACCAAAAAAAAAAAAAAAAAAAAGAAGAAGAATGCAGTATTACTTTATGATAAACATCTCAAAGCCTTTCCTAGATTCCTGATGGGCCAATGCATTCTAAAAACCAAAACTGAAAACCAAAGGAACATTAATAATGTTCCATGAACAACCTCAATTCAATATCGAAGTTGTGTACCTGGATTTTGATGTTGGTATTTCAAAAGCTTAAAAGATTCCTATCAGGGTATTTTCATTGTTACATCTATAATTATGGCCCATTAGGTATGGGAAAGGGGATTGTAGGTAGGGAAAGAATAAAATAGGGGACTCCTTAGGTTTTCGGGCTAATCCTAAATAGAAGGAGTTAAAACTCTCTTGGAAAAAATTGGCCTGGCAACAATCTGAAGGAAAAGTTAGAGGAAAACAAAACAAAGCAACAAAACAAAAAGGCACCAAATGGCCTTGGGGCTTGCACCAAAAACCAGAGAAAGAGCTGATGAGCAGAGTACAGAGAAAGTCTTGTGCACAAAACCAAGGTAACTCTCCTTTTGTACTTCCAGTAGAATTCAGGGGAAGCAGACTGGGAAGGGTGACTGACTAATTCTGGGGGAAAACTTGTGTGTGTTCACATCTATGCACTAACACATGCACATATACATATGTGTTCACTCTAGGGGTCACTATATTGTCTACTCTGGGAGCACAATAGTACTACAATAGATGCCCATACATCTCCTTACTAACTCTAACCATGAATAAGACACCTCTTAGTCAACCAGCTGTCCACCTTGGAGAAAAGGCCCTGTCAAGGACAAATAGAAGTTACACAAAGTCCTCTAAAGCAATGACATAGGCAAGTGGACCTGGTCCAATGCAAATAAAGCCCTGGGAACCCAGATTGTTATGGTAAGTTCTAGGTAGGTCAAAGGATTCTTGGTACCCGATAAAAGCGTCCAGGAACAAATGCCTATGGAGCTTCCTTCTTTTTGGAGCTCCCTGCCCTAACTCATGTCAGTGTAGCTATCTATCTTCTCCTTTTTCTCCCTTTCTAATGAAGTAGCATGATTTAAAACTTTGTATCTTTAATTGTTATGGTATTGAGTTTATGATCCCGGTGAGGTGCTCATCCCAGAGCAGTGATGCTCACACCCCAGTGCAGTGGTGCTCACAAGGACATGACATGACACTGCTCATGTATTATGGTGAACATTCAAATGCTGGTATACTGGGGTGTCAACAGAGGAAAAGTTACTCCTTTTTCCAAGAGTCATTTCTAAATTGTTAAAAACTGTAACTGATAGAGAACTATTTTTTTCTAGAAATATCCAAATGTAAATCACCTGTTCTCTTTCCATTTAATAGTGTCTTGCAACATAAATGCATAATATCAAATAAAGAGGCACAGTTTTCATGGGATTCTTTAGTTGCTAACTGGTGTTCCCTTCTACCATGAGTAGATTAAAACAAAAATTGGAAATTCACAGTTAGGGCTCTAAAATCAATATAGTTGCTTTGCCCTGATATTTTAAACTGTGCAGGGAAGAGGATAATCATATGGCTGAATTTCCCCAACATGGCTGGAATGTTTTAGCAGTATGGGACCTGTCACTCAGACCTCTGCAACATCCTTGTACTCACCATTGTACTATGTTTCTATGATTAGGCTGGCTGAGTGTGCTGTCATCTAGAAATATCATGGAGCATGAGCTGTACTTCCTGGTAAGCTGCCCTTGAGATACCTAAAAGGAAGGGAAAGTGGAAGAAAATGTCACAGTAAGTTAGACTCATAAACACTGGGGCTGTTTCCTTGGTTAAAATGTCAAATGAGATTCCATTAAGGTATTTCTTACACTGCATGAAATGTTTGAGAGCAGTGTCATGCATATGGCTCTTGCAAAAAGTTACTGCAGGAGGCTATTTTCAGGGGTGTTTGAGGAGTAGGTTATAAAATATAGCCCTTATTATGCTACCTGTTTTCAAATCTGACAAACATTTAGTATGCACCTTTTTATGCATAATATGAAAAGTTAAAAATAAGATTTTAGAGTTTTAGCAAGAAAAACAGCTAAGGTTTTCTATTTCTACTATTAGTAACTAGAATAAAATGTAATGCCTTGTATAATATTGGTACAGTATTAACAGTATAGTACAGCAAACAAAAGCTTAGCATGTAATTGATTCACTGACACTAAGTGTGTTAATGTGATGAAGCAAATGTTTCACAGTCCAAGGACTGTGCCAGGGATATTCATTCACTAACAAGCCAGGGCCATAGGTCACCTGGGCCTGAACCCTTGGCAAGAGTACGCAACTACTATTGGAAGATTCCCTCACATCTAAAACAGATGATAACAACAAGTTTGAGAACTGAACATTCCCTTCATTTCTGGGTGGATTTCCATTACTTCACTCCGTGGAAAGCCTCAGACACTCAAGATTACATTTTATTCTCTAAAGCTATCTGACACACATCAGGACACATTTCTGTCTCATCTATGCTGTTTGCATTCAGATGGTTTTTCGGTGTTCATGTCCTACAAATTTGATCCCATCTACATTCTGGAATACATCTGCCAACAGTAGCATCATAAAACGTTTTTCTGAAAATGTTCCTTTTTTTTGTATCCTCCTCTTCAAATTCAAAACATTCCAGCACATCTGTTGCTTGCACAGTATCACCCTCCTAAGAAACTAGGCTTATCTAGAGAAGGAATGACCTCTATGGCTTCTAGCTCTGGTTGCTGAGCAAAGAATTTTAGAAAAAATTAGGGTCTTCTACCAGTGTTTGACAGGTTTGACTAGTGTTGACAGATGGTTATTTAAAAATGCATTGCAATTTGGGAGACAAATCTTTTTTTTAAAATTTTTTATTTAAAGGGATAAAACAGAAAAAGGAGAGAAATATTACAGAATTTCAAAAAAAACCATAAACAGTAAGAAATGACTAGTTGATAAATTACATATTGCTCTTTTAGAAATAGTTGTTGAAGTTGCAAAACTAAGGCACACAAAATAGACACTCAAGCAGTGACACTGCAAACACATCTGTTCGACAATCAAAGAACTAAAAAATATGGGTAACAATCCTGCACACATAAATATACATGCAGTTATATCACTTCCTATTTTCTCTTTTTTACAATAGCCATTATACATTTTTTTTATTTAAAGACAAAAAAAACCAGGACAAAGGTAGAAATATTACAGAATTTCAAGAAAAGAAGAGAAACAGTAAGAAATCACTAGTTGATACATTACATATTGTTCTTTTACAAATAGTTATTCAAGTTACAGAATTAAAGCACACAAAGTGGACACTAAGGCAGTGAAAGTGCAAACAGATCTGTTCAGCAATCCAACAAGAACCTAGAAATATGGTCATCAATCCCACACATCTAAACTTAACATGCAGCTATATCTTTTATAGTGCTTCCTATTTCCTCTTTTTTTACAATAGCAATTATACATTTTTAAAATTTCATTTAAACAAAAGAAAAAAATCAGAAAAAGGGTAGCAACAATGCAGAATTCTAAAAGAAAGAAAGAAAAAGGAGAATGAGAAAAAGCCCCACTAAGAAATCAGTAATTTATACATTATGTACTGTCATCCTGGATGTAGTTGTTTAAGTTACAAAGTTAAAGGGTACATAGTAAATATTCAGTCAGACTACAAACAGTTCTGCTCAAAGATCCAACAAAGATTCAGCAATATGGTCATCTATTTTACACACTCAAACATACATGCAGTTATATCCCTTAGAGCACTTTCTTTTCCTCTCTTTTTTACAATAGCAATTAAATATTTTGGTTTTATTACTCTTGTAGTTCTCATTTACTTTTTACACTAGAGACACAATATGATATTCGTAAATATGATTCTTATTTATTTCACTAATGAGGATAGTCTCAAGTTGTTTCCATTTGCCTATGAAGGCCTCAAGGTCATCCTTTTTTATAGCTGAGTAATATTCCATTGTATAAAAATGCCACATCTTTTTCATCCACTCTGCATTTGATGGGCATGTTGGTTATTTCCAGGATTTAGCTATCACAAGTTGTGCAGCTATGAACATGAGTTCGCATATATCACTGTGATATGAACTTTTCAGTTCTTTGGGGAAAATACCCAGGAGGGGGATAGCTGGATTGAATGGGGCTTCCAATCCTAGTCTTCTGAGAATTCTCCATATGGATTTCCATGTTCTGGCTCAACTTTGCCATGTTATGTCCCAGTTGTTTCTTTCTGCTTTTCCTCTTGTTTAATTGCTTATCCTACCTGGTGGTTTCTTTCTGTTGTTGTTTTGGGGATCGTGGTCATTTTTATCTCTGTCTAGTATATCTTTCAGTACTCTTTCTAGGGTTGGTTTGGTGGACATGAATTTCTTCAGTTGTTCTTTGTCATGGAAGTATCTTGTTTCTCCATTAAATTTGAATGAAAATTGTGCTGGGTACATCAGTCTGGGTTAAAGGTTGGTTTCTTTCAGGGATTGAAATACCTCACTCCAAGCTCTTCTTGACTTGAGGGTTTGTGCTGAAAAGTCTGTCATGATTCTAATGGGCTTTCCTTGATAGGTGAGTTGTGTCTTTTCTCTGGCAGCTTTTAATTATGCTGTATGTGTGAGATCTTAATTATTATGTGTCTGGCTGTAGATTTATGTTGATTGTGACTGTTTGGTGTTCGGTATGCCTCACTTACTTGCATATCAGATTCTTTACCCATGTTTGGGAAATTTTCTGCTAGTATTTCTGTAAATACTTTGCGTATTTCATTTGCCTGGACTCCTGTATCCTCACTAATGCACATTATTCTTATATTGTTGCTCTTGGCATCATCATGAAGCTTCTGGATTGTCATTTCATGCTGCTTTGTTATTTTTAAAAGTTCTATCCTTTCCTGATCACTAACTGTGATCCTGTGCTCATGGTCTGAAATCCTATCCTTAGCTTCCTTTAGGAGGTTTTGCATGCTTTCAATAGAATTTTTTGTTTCTTGGATGTCTCTTTGAGTTTGTTTCATGAATTCTACTTGTTTTCTATATTGTTCATTCAAAGTTTCAATCAGTTTCCCACGCTCATGTACTTTTTTCTCTAGTTATTCTTTAGCTGCATTGAACAACTCCTTTACTAAAGTTGTTATTTCTCTCTTTACATGGGAGACTACTTCTAATTTGATTTCCTCTATAGCCTGATGCAGTTGTTTTTTTATTTCACTTGCCATCTTTTCAGAGATTCCCGGTGTGTTACTTTTGGGGTCCTCTATTTCATTGTCTCCTATACTTGCTTCTGGTGAACTATATGTTTGAGACTGCATTTTGCTTTTTTGTTTTGTCATTTTCACTCTGCCTGGTGTTTTCTATGTGTAGGAGGGGATCACACACACTATTTTCAAACACAACATAGTTAGTTGTAGGGGGTTTTACTACTGACCCTATTTATCCCCTGTACACTTCTATTTTAGGGGTATACTCACCCCACTGAAACAGTCAATCTGGTGTAATCTAAAGTTCGCCACCTGGGAGCAAAATTCCAAATTTTCTCACACTAACTGAATCCTCCAGGTGGGAGGGTGGTCCTAGCTGAAGTGGTCCAGGGCAGTTTTCAGTCTTGGGTGGGACTCCTCGATGTTCCCGGTGGCAGGGCAGGTCCAAGGTGGAGGTTCTGGGCCGCCTATGCCTGATGCAGGCTTCTGCTGAGTTCCCAGTGGCAGGGCGGTCCCTCGGTGTAGGTTCCGGGCAGCTTATCCCTGATGCAGGCTTCCCCTGAGTTCCCGCTGGCAGGGCGGGCCCACGGTGGTGGTTCCAGGCAGCTTACCCCTGATGCAGGCTCAGGAGACAAATCTTAACACAAATGCAGACAACAAGAAATTCATCTGCAGTGACACTGGAGGAGTGACCATGACCTTTTTGGGCATTTCAAGAAAATATTATGTTTGAAATTATTTTTTAACTGGTAGTATGCAGTTTTATTACATGCTGTCTTTGTTATATGCACTGTCTACTCAGATATATCACTACAGAGGGATTCAAACTGTTAAAGATAAGTTCAGTGACAGTATAAGAGATTGAGCATGTTTACTTTTTTCCTAAGCAGTGTAAAGACCTTAAAGTCATGACCCATTTTGTGTACCTACATGAAAAATCTATTGTTCGACAACCTGTCTGGTGATAGGAAACAAGACACAGCACATCCGGGTGAGTATAATTGATCCACAGGTGAATTCAGATCAAGAATTCAAGAAAGAAAGTGTCCATGCCCCATTTCCCTGTTTTTAAAGATAACTAGAATAGTAAAAAATCAAAATCAAAAATATTTCTAAGCAATGCTTAAGTATAAAATTTAAAAGATAAAATTTTTTAACACTTGCATAATATACTAAATGTCTATCATTCTGGCTTATGTATACCTATAATACACACTATATATGCTATACTGTGTACTATGACATACACATATAATATGCACTAGTATCAATCACTTAACCTTGAAAACAAATTCACTTACAGAGTGGAAGACAATTCTTTGTTATAAGTGAGTAGAAATAGTCAGCTACCATAAAGGTACAAAAATAATTATACTGGCAGGAATTACCAAAGCAGACCTTTTCAGTAATTACAAAGCCTGCTGAGCATCTACCAAAAAGGACCAAAGTGACACCTCTTTTGATGAAAAATGAAAATGCAGAAGTCTAGAAACAATGAAGGATGCCCATTAAAAATGGCAATAATAAAAATAACCCATATATTTAAAATTAATGTGACATTTACAAAGTATATTTATGCATCATTTGTCTTTCTCTTTAGTTCACTTTGTACGGCTTAGACTGTCCCATATTTGTTCCTGTGCTGCCACACTAAAATAAATCAATATGTTGAATTATGTAGGTTTTCCATGTAAATCTCAACCATTAGAGCTACATCCACATGCTTCATCAAAGCTTCCTTGTGAGTATTTCAAGAACTTTTATCTCTTTTTAGTTTTAAAAAAGCCTATCCAGATGAGATGTCATGGTGTGTGTGTTTGTGTGTGTGTGTGTACAGGTCAGCCAGAGCCATGTGGCATTGTGTAACCTAGAGAGAGGGAAGACATGCAAACAAACTTACACAGTGGTCCAAGTAACCCCTAACAGACTTAGAAAGCCAGACACTGAATTATCCACTCAAAATAAACTCACCACTGAGCAATGAGATAATGAGGGGATCTGTCACCACGATAAACAATCAGTGACAGATTTTGCAAATGAAGTCTAAAGCAGAACGCTTGGGCAACAGCATTCCAGTGTTAATGGAAGACACAGAGTGGAAATAGTCACTGTTCAAGGGACTGTGGGTTGGAGTCCCCTGTGTCTGGTGACCTTAGAACTTGTCTAGAGAGCATTTTACATTGGCAGTGGAATGTTGCTGGTTCTAAAACCTTCAGACCATTTTTTCTATTATCATCCTTCAAAATACTTGGCTTGGCTTTTTACTGATAATCTTTCAGCAAGTAAATTTGTTTTTGTCTCATCTTTTCAAGACACAACTTTATTGGAGCTTTCTTTCTGGACAAGCTGAAAACATATTAAATATTCTTTTGGACACTTTGCTCTCCACATAGATCTGGATAAAAGCCCTCAACAGTAGCCATGCCACTACCTAAACATTGATCTGCCTTCAAATTTCTTCAACCAGATTAATTTAATTTCAGCCTCTGACAAAGTCTTTGGATATGAGCAAAATGCATTTATGCCAAAATGTAACGTGCACACACACACACACACATTTTACTTTTCCTTGAAACTGTTTTATTGTTTTTTTCAGTTTAAAATAAAAATACAGAAAACAATATATAACACACGTGGTCTTGAGTCTGATTGCCAGTGGCGACCTTTCCAATGGAAACTTCTTGAACATAGTGTTTTCCAAATGCATTTTATTAAACATTCTGATCTTCTGTATTCTGAAGAGTATCATACATCAAGCTTGGCTCACATCATTCTAGGGTTGCTTGTCCAGCTGGTATTTCCAAACCTTTCCAAATGATCTTGCAAGCCAGTTATAAAGGCTTCTGAACCATATGGTCAGGTAGCATCACAGCAGTGACCCCACTCTCAGTACCAAAATCTGTGTTAGTTACTTTCTCATTGCTGGGAGAAATCACCTGACACCTATGAGTTAAAGGACTCCTTAATATATTGGTGATACAGACTTTTAAGGGTCTGAGTTAATACCATTAAATATATTTAATTTAAACACATTTTGTGATTGTTTATATTAGATGTTCCCTCAACCCTCAAGTGCTTTTAGATGGTACTTTTGTCGGGGGGGTCACTGAATCATAGGTGTGTGATACTGAATTAGTTCACTGAATGGTTTAGCATAGTTCTGGGTGTGAGTGATGGACTAGTGGAGAGAGAAAATGCACCTGGGTGTGGGTGGCACCAACCAAGAGGCTTATATCCTGAATTAAATAAAAACTGAAAGGGAAGTTTTGCTGGTTCCTACCTGCCATTCCATGCACTGTTAATCCTCTCTCATGTTCCTCTGCCATGCCTCCTTGCTTCGGAGCCTGATGACTGTGGACTAAAACTTCTACAAAATGTGATCTAAAATAAACCTTACCTCCTTTAACTTGTGGGTGTTGAGTATTTTTGTTCCTGCAATCAATAAATAACTAAGGCACACTTATACTTAAAATATAAGGTTTAATTAAGTTAAACATGGTGGACTGATTGAACGTACAACTAGTTTATCTTGCTCCTGAAATATTATGTGAGTTAAAGGATAAAATAGATATACACATGAGATCTGGAGCCAAATTGGACATAATTTTTGATGCGTGAAAACTGAAAGTTAAAGTAATGTTAACTCACATTGCACAATATTAGGAGCACACTTGTGGTGCCTATGGAAAGTGACTGTGACAAAAACCAGCCAGCCAGTTTGTCTAGCAGAACCCACAGCAGGTTAACAACTCAGAATCACAAAGCACCTTGGGGTAAAATGTGAAGCAGGGGCCAAGAAAAACCACAGGAAATGAATGTAGAGCCATTGTGCACCTGTCCTCCATCTCTGCAGGTGCTATGCAAATGTTATATTCTATAGACACTAAACCTTAGAGACAGTAAGTACATCATAACTGAAACCTAGAAATTAGTTCGGGAAATCTGTATGAGGAACAGTTTCTGGAAAACACATCCTTGATTGTATTCCTCAGGCAGAGGGTCAGGAGCTTCTCTGAAATCAGGCTGTCCAAAAGATTTTCCCCCAGGTATTGGCCTAAAGTCCTACAATAGAAAATCTGGTTTCAATGCCAAATTCTTACAGTGGAGCCCATTAGTTAAATGAAAGTTTTGTTCACATACAGTATTTTCATCCAGGGAATGCCAGGGTCAGCCATAGATTTCAGGGAAGCCTCTGACAAGAGAGGTCAGTGCAACAGGAAAAAAGGAATTTGTGTGAGTGCTAGAAATTCAATAGCAAATTAAAACTTTAAAAGTATTTCAATACCAGGTTGAAAAAGTATGAAGTCAAGGAATAACTAATATGTAATCAGAGCCAAAGGAAAAACTAGAAAATGGGAAGAGGATGGAAATTTGACATTAGTGAAGAAGTACTGGTCTGACAAACACAATATTTGAATAATCAAACTATAAGAAAAACTAGGGAAAATATCAAGAACTTTAAAAGAGGAGGCAGTTTTCAGATTTTGAAAACTACCCCAATGAGATGAAAAAATCAATAACAAACCCTTGTGTTCTTTTAGCATCGCTAAGATAGAGATGATTTTAAAAGCTTCCAGAGAAGGGTGAATGACTACAAGTGATTATTTATGATGTATGTAATATGGTGGCAACAGAGTTAAGAGCAACACTAGAAATGAGAAGAGCTTTGTGAATATTAGCGTCAACTTACAAGTCTATGTTTTATTAAAAAGAATATTTTCCTTTACAGGTCATCTTCTTAAAATGTCGTCTAGTAGAACAGGGGAGTACAACAAGACAGAGGAAACAAAAGTCCCTAGGACAGTGAGGACCCAACGCAAGACAGCATTGTGGGAGAACTCAAATGACTTCAAGGAGATATTCCAGAGAAAGAGCTCAGGCCTAAGGAAAAGCCGGTCTTTCTAAGGTAGGAAAGCCCTGTGAGGGCAGCCTCTGGGAGAAAAATGAAGCAAGTGTGTTTTAGAACATGAACATTATCTTGGCAGGCATGTGACTAATGTTACAGCATTGGTGGGGATAGGTGTTAAGAAAACTGTCCCATTAAGAATAGGATATTGACCCTCCTCAGGAAGAATGTGAAAACAGAAGGACCACTGGGGTCATTTATTGTAATTGTTTTTGTGGACTAATGTTCCTTATGGATCAGGCAGGAGAAGTACCAAGCTGCACACATCTCAGAAATATTTTAGGGAAAGAATTCAATTGTACAGAAGCAGACCAGAGTGACTGTTATTACATAACCTAGCAGTAAACAATAGTCATACATACTGATTAGTTAGTTTAAAATGTATGATGCAAATAAATATACAAAAGCAAAAATAAAAATATATGATGCATCCAAAGGAAATTGGGGAGAATAAAGTCATGGCAGAAAGAGGAAGCTGAACATTCAACTGTTATGCTGGAAAAACAACAGACAGTGCTAAAACCTGATGTATTAAATAGTTTCTTTTCATTTTTAAAAAGGCTAAATGTTAAAGCAAAAGATTTCAGATAGATCTTTAACACTGTGCCATTTTACCACAAAGGAACTTAAATACCAGAAACCCTTAAAAATGGAAATTACTAAGTCAAAGAGCTTGTGGAGTAAATTTCAAACATTGAAGGAAAACACAAGATATGTTAAAAATGCAAAAAAAAAAAAAAGAAGTTCGTGGTAACAGACTGGCTCCTGTATTTGTTTATAAATCATGGCAAAAATAATTTTATTTACTCAATTTCTTACCTTATCAGCTATTTACTTACATGTTTGAGATGGGTATTCTTCCTCTGATCATGCACTAAGAATAAAAAAAAGAAAGAAACCTAATTTAATCCATTCTAATACAAATGCCTTAGAAAAGTACATTGAACTGGCTACAAATTATCTGATGGATTATCAATATACAGAATGAAATGAGAATCTATTTTACTTTTAAATGTAAATAATCTCGAGCCAGGGATATAGCTCAGTGACATAGTGCCTGCCTGTCAAGCACGAGGTAGTAAGTTAGAACCTTGGTATCAAAATGAATCAATCAATCAATGATCTTCCAAGATAAAGCTGATAAAGTGAAAACCACAAACTTAGTTATACCTTCTGTTTAACCTAAAACATGATTGACTCTCCTTATATGAAAGAAAATTGTAAAACTGTATCCTATGAGAACTTTAGCTAATAGAAAAAAGTTAACTTAATACATATCTCCACTTTTACCTGAATTTTCTGAGGAAATACCCAGTACTTTATAATTGTAAATTGCTCTGCAGCTTAATTACAAACATCTAAGAGCAGATGGCTCTAAGGACAAGTTTCTGGTTAGGCACTATTCTCTTTCTGCCCTGGAATTCCTTGGAAACATCTTGAATCATATGTCAATAATTTACTAAGATATGGTCTTGAAAATGTTACTAAAAATATTAGTGAGTCTTTGACAACTGTAAAATAATCCACCTGAAATACTGAGCTTGAAATGAACGTGCTAATCCAACTGAACATACTATGAATAGCACACACATTCATTTTGGCCTGATGAGGTTTATAAAGAAAATGCTCCAAGAGTTACATGGGCCACAGCATTTCCCTTACTGTCTCCTCTGAAGCTAGTCACTTGTATGTTCCTTTCCTCTGAAGACAGGAGTGTGGTGCTGTTTGTATTTTATCCCACATTCTACATGTGAGAGGCATATATATCTGCTGAAGAAATGGAAAAACACAGAAGTGATAACCAGAAATGACCAGTTCAAAAAGGAAAATTGTTCACAAGTGGAAATGTAGAAAAGAATCCCCATTTTTCATTGTGCTACATTTTTCCAAGAATTACAGTGGCTTTATTCCTTAAACTCTTACTGTTGTAATCAACTGGAAAATTTTATCATATATCAGATTTTAACAACACAATATAAAACAGCACCAAAAACAACAACAAAGCCAATTTATCTAAACATTAAGAAAAAGAAGTAAAGCTTCAGAAAGTCCCGCAGATCTGATTCTCACCCTGGAGTAAACAGGACACAGTAATTTTCAGTAGTTGCACACATTGTCTAATAAGCTTTGGGGAAATGTCAGAGGAGTATGTTTATACAGATTTTCATAGTAGGATCAAAACAGTTTAACTAGCTCAAAATTTCTGACAACACCATAAATCCTAAATCTGGTGTGAGGTAGGCTCCCTTGATTATACCACTGTAACAGTGAGGTCAAAGTGATGATTCACTGTGTCTCTCTGGTTAGCTGTATCTATATCTATCTATATATCTGCATCTATGATTTTTAAAATTTGATGACATGATCCTCTAAGTGTAACCAAGGTTCTATTATTTCTCTTTAAAGCATTCTCTGCGGAACAAGGGGAAAGGAACAAAATAATACAGAAAAATAAATTTAAATCCGTGACCATTTCCTTAATCATATGGTCTATTGCAATGATAAAGGGGCAGCAAAATGTGTTAACAGAGAGTACACAGACTTTCAGTTTTAGAGTGATGTTACAAGAGAATATATAACCACATATGAAAAGTACAATGTGTATATAAAAAATTGAAAAATTTAATTCAATAAGTAAGTTCTTGTAAATATTGATATAATGTATCAATCACAAAAAGTGACAATAATTTTCAGCCTGATCTTTGATGGGGAAAAGTAATCTTACCATATGTTTGAGATTTTCTCAGGAAAATTGTGCTTATCTTTGGATCATCAGAAGGGTTTAATTTCGAAGCTCCTTCTACAGAGAAAAAGACAAAGATGTGATGGCTTAATTCAGTAGAAAAGCAGATGGTTTTCAAAACATCTACCCAATAGCTTTAATCATGTTAATAGTGTTGGAAAATAATTTTAGTAATGAATGTAAATGAAATAGTATAAAGGCAACAATGTAAGAATTCTCATGGAGAACTGTAAAATTGTAGAATTCTTTTGCACGTATGGAATAAAACAGGTTCTATTTTAAACTTATTATTCTAAAATTTTACCTAATCTAATGTAGCTTTTACAGGAACCAAATGCAATTTTAGATGAATATATGCCTTCCCACATGCTACTTATCCAATAGAAATACAAGGACGGCCTTTTCTGTTGCTATTACTAGCACATTTCAGGTACGGTTTTGAGTAGCAAACATTACCCTCACATCACGGATGCACTGTTAGATACCAGTTCAAAGTAACAAATATTTAAAAACAACAAACATTCTTTAGACCATGAGTCACATGGGTAATTCTAGATGCATTCAGCAAGTGAACTCATTTTGATAGCTGTGTTATTTGGAGGCTAGTAATGATGGAAGATATAGGACTGCTTAAAAGTCCCACTAGTGATTTCTTATTTTTTTCTGTATTATTTCTACCCTTTTTTCTGTTTCGCTTTTTTTTTTGTTTAACTAAAATTTTTTAAAAAGTCCAATGTCCTCATCTATAAACACTTTCCAGAGAGAAACTGTTTTTTAGAAACTTGTCCATTTGCAATGTTAAATACTTTCTTGATTCTTCTTTCTGCCCAGAAGTCCACCTTAGAACTCGATTGGGACAGTCTCTTCTATTTAGTAAATACTATAAAACAGATTCTTAAACTTTGGTAATACATAATTGGCTGCTATAAGGGATAATAAAAGTCATTATAGGGGGGTGCTGTGACTGCCCTCAAAAATCTCGGGCTACTTAACTAGTCTTGTAAGAAAGCATGCCAATATTGTAAAATAGTGGTTAAGCAATGTTTCTTTAACACCATGTAATTAATTATTCTACTTTAGAGTGGTCAAATCACAGTATTATGTATATCCTTGGCCCTGCAAAATTCAAAATGGGCACTGATATATTAAAAAATATTCAGCCTATTAGTGAGTACTGTCTAACTCAGCACTTCACAATCTGTATCCTTCAAATATTTCTTTTGCCCCTTCTGAGTAATGTGGTTAGAATTTTGGATACACATAATATTGCCCTTTCAGATTTAACAAGAATTTGAATAATTGATTTTAAAGATACATACAATGACATCACTGGAAACTTACTAAAGCCTTTCTTTATTCTTCATGGTAATTCCTTCATCAAGTTCTGTAAAACTATGCTTATATAAGGACTCCTGAAATATTTATGTTTTTTGCATATCATTGAGAAGATGAGACACTCTTAGTTATGTGGAAAAACAAAATCCCTTTGTGCACAAGGTGACAGGTACAGACTTTCATGGCCATCTCCAGGCTAAAGCTTCTGTCAACATTTAGGACCACTTCCTATTAAAACACCAATATGTGAGCATTTGAATTTCTAAATATAATTTGTAGAATTACTGTACTATTAAAAATAAATTATAGAAAGGGCTATATTAGGTATTGGCACCTTTGTAATGACAGATTTTGAATGAAGTCCAGGAAAACTAAGTATCAAAATAAAATTAATCAGTTTAAAACTCTTTCTTGCTTGCTCGCTCTCTCTTGCTCCCTCTCTCTCTCTCATTCTCTGTGCTCTTTCTCTGTCTTCAAGATTCTGTATTTGAAGAAAAAATTCAAGAAGCTTGGGATTGAAACTAAAGAGAATGTGCAGAAAACAAGAGAAATCAGCCCAAGGGAGAGGCTTGTACCCTCTTTAGGGCAGTAGAATAAGCATATGACCCATAGTTGGTCAGTGCATCACAATTCTCTTGAGACCTCCCAACAACCAGAGGAGAAAGTCACTAGGACCTGTATCTAGCTAACTGGCAGTTGCTGCTGATGACGTCTGCTACAAGGAATGGGAAATCCTTGGCAGAAGACATAGACAAAGGGAAAGAGAACTGAAATTGGCTTTTGAGAAGAGTTAATTCCTGAGCCTAGTTGTACCTGATCAACCTGCATGAACTGCCTGGTTATACAAGTCCAACTCTACTCTGGGATAGATTTTCTTTAATTTGTAATTATTAAGGGTCCTGGTTAATCAGCAGTATTGATGATCACACTAAAGTGGGGACCTACATGAGTCCTTGGCTCATTTAACAGATATTATGAACAACAATTTTCAAATGCCAAACTGCTGTTTAAAAATTGTCAACATACCAGTCACCATTTGTTTTAGTTGTTTTGATTATGCATGTTTTAAAAATAGCTCTTGGGCTCAGAACTGTTAGTTAGGTGTAAAAAAACATGCCTAGCATAAGCTCAGAGATCTGGGTTTGATCTCCAGAACAATAAAAAAAGAGAAAATAATATATAACTCATGGCGTATTTTATTAGTGAAAAAATGATCAGCCCATTAAAGTGTACTTAATCTTTTGATATACGTAACAGTGCAGCAAGTGTCATTCTGTACTTTATGTAACTAGTCCCCTATTTGTTTTAGATTTAGACACTTACAAAATTTGATTGTATTACTAAACATTCATGTGCATAGTATTTTCTTTTTTATACATAGTATTTTATTTTTTATTTTTATTATTTTTTTTTAATATTTTTTATTTACAGACCAAAAAAAACATGTCAAGGGTAGAGATAATACAGAATTTCAAAAAAGAGATACTTATCAATCACTAGTTGATCAATTACATATTGTCCTCTTAGAAATAGATATTCAAGTTACAAAATTAAAGCATACAAAGTAGATATTCAGACAGTGAGAGTGTAAAGAGCTGCACACACATGAGTTTCTACATGTATTTCTATCCTTTCTGTATCAGAGGGAAAAAAAAACCTAGCAGGACAAAACAAAATAAATTCGCATAAAAACATGAAACCAAAAAGTCGTATACAAATCACAGTACCAGGTGATCTACAGTGATTACTCTGTTGTTTCTTATCATCTTCAATAGAATTGTCTATATCAGATCCACCTGATTCTTACCAGTCAGCCCCAGTGGAAAGCCAATGAATTTTTAAACAGATTACTGAGCATGTCATAAAGAATGAGAAGTTAGTGTATTGGCTATACTACTCAATTGTGGTGTAGTATTTGGCCTGTCTGGACTATATAGTGAGATCCTGTCTCTCAATGAATCAGTAATACTTGGCATTTGCATTGAGGGTTTAGCGTGTGTAGACATCATCTTTATCACTTTAACTGCTCTCTCTACTGCCATCCCTTTCCCCATCTCCTAAATGTCTGCCTTCCTTTTCCCTACCATTTTACATAGTATTTTAAAAGAAGTAATATTTTTCTGATTAGGAAAGGTTTTAAAAAGATGCAGGGACTAGACAAAAAGGAATGGATTTCTTAGTTGAATGTACGGGGGATAACTTGCTTTTGAAAAGGAATAACGGCACCTTAGGGTATGCTGGTACCAATGGTACAGTTTGAACTCCAAGCCCAGATTTGGTTTTTTAAATCCCGTGGATGTGCATGAGAAAAATTACTGTGCCTTTAATTTGCAAATATCTGATGACAGTTTGCCCACTGTTCTATACATAGTAGAGGAATTTTCACACTGGTGATTTTCATATGTACATTAGGCACTATATCCACTAGTTTGAACATTGTCACTTGCACAGTTTTCAGGAAGTACTAGTTTATCCTGTGGCCCTCCACAATTTTTTATGCTACTTGCACTTTCTGCTAATGGTAAATGTCATGCATTTCCATTTTATCTAATAGATATTTATGTTACTAGACAGTAAACTCATAAGCACTCTATTAATGCTACACCCTCTATTAACTCTTTCCAAGAGCCAAAAGGGACACTAATTATATCACATTGCTCTACTTTCACTGTCATGATTGTGTAACTACCAGATATAAAGCAAATTATGAGGGCCCATAAACACACAAACACACACACACACACACACCTGCATACATATAAGTTAAAATAGATGTCAAGAAAATACAAACTTTGAGTACCATAAAATTTATACAAATGACTTAAAGATTTTTAGAAATGTATACAAATATTTCAAACAATGATTAGGGATTATGATTAAAACTCTTTTGGAAGGTCCACCAATTTTATATTATGAATTTAAAAATTAAACTTCACAGCACAATGGTTTGTGATAGGTGAAATACAGATGTAAAAATTTAACTCAAGTCTACATGTAAACATCGGTGAGAGAAATAAATCTATAAAACTGATATGTAATAATAATACTTTTCTTACTAAGATACTATCAGCAGAGACATCCATCTCAATTGCACTATCAAAAACAAAGTCACACATGTGACTTAGAATAACTGAAATGCATTATTAAAGTATTAAAATTATGCAGGTGGAAACTGTCAAGAAATAATTTTTCTCATCAAAATAATAGAGAAGACAATGATCAACCATCTCAGAAAAAAGCAGAATTAGAGACACTGATTTCAACCTATACCATTGAAGTAGAAGATATTCACAGTTTCTATGCCAACTGCTGAGCACTTGTTTATTTGAAGCCTACAGCATTTACCAATTTGGTCTATTATTTTTTTGCTATACATTATATTAGTTTCATGATCCACAACACAACCATTGTAGACTCCTAATTACTATGTAAAATGTTGGTTTTGTTGTCATCTGCACTTTCCACTGCCTGGAGCTGGTTGTGCTGATTAGAGGGTACATCACAGGACGCAGAGCTCCCGCATACTGTGGTTCAGTGCTCACTCCCACTTGACTCCTCTGTTGTAGTGTCTGATGATCTGCACTCTGAATCAGCTTCTCCATCCATTTCCAATCCTGCCCTAACTGTTTAATC